>NW_019168126.1:180646-336959 GCF_002303985.1 Durio zibethinus
TTAATAAAATGTTATTAATTATTATATAATATATAATAATTATATTATATATTAATTTATAATATTTCAAAACTAATTTATATTAGTTCAATAATAAGAGACTAATAATATCAATTTTATACAATTGATAAATAATATGATTATTATTATAATAAATTAAAATATTATTCATATTATATAATATTAAAATAATTGTCTAAATTAATAATTCACAAACCAATTGTTTCTATCCATAAATTAATAGATAATAATGATTAAATCTAATTATTAAATTATATTTATTTTTTAATATAGTAATTGTTAATAAATAATTGATTTAAGTAATTAAAATTCTAATATATTATAACAAGCATATAAGATTACATGCGTATTAAATTAATTATCCAATTTATTATTTATAATAAATATATATAATTAATATTTATATTAATAATTTAAATAATAATTAGTATTATATGATTATATACTTCCAATAGCAAAATATAATAGTAATATACTGTAGAATAATTAATTTTATAAATTAATAAACTAACTAATTATGCCTATAGAATTATATTATAATTCTTAGTCTCATATTAAATTTATTCCATTTAAGCTTATATTAAGTAAAACAATTGTCTTATGACAAATCAAAAGGTTATAACAATTTTAAATAGACAATTGTTTAAATTGTAATAACTATGTGAATTTATTCGGTAATAGATTTATTTTTTAAAATCTCTTTCTTATTAATTTTTTGAATGTTAATAATTAGTATTAATATGAAATTAAAAAAATATTATAAATTATTTTACTTATAATAGTTAATTAAAATATACTATAATTTATATTAAACAATTATTTCTATTCAAAACCATCAAATTATTATTCTAATTTATTATAATATTAAAATAATTTTATATTATATACAATATTAATATTTAATATTAATTATATATAATCTTTTACTTAATATTATATAAATAATATTTATTATAAATAGTAAACAGAATCATTTTTTAAATCACTTACTTATTAATTTTTGGAATATTAATAAATTACTATTATTTTATTTCGAATAAGCTTCTATGAATTGAAATAATTGTTTTATGACAAAACAAAAGGTCATAATGATTTTAAATAGATAATTGTTCAAATAGTCATAACTATTTGAATTTGTTCAGTAAACAAATTAATTTTTTTAAAATCTTGCTTATTAATTTTTTGAAATAATAAGAAATTAGTATTATTTTATTTTGGATAAGCTTTTATGAACTGAAACAATTGTTTTTTTGTCAAAACAAAAGGATTAAGTTATTTTATCAAATAAAATTTATATTCTATTAAAATATTTACTGATAATTAAAATTATCCTAATATAATAATCATCCTAATAATATTTAAATATTACTAAATAAAGATAATTTATTTAGTTTAATTAAATAGTAGTAACAATTAAATACTAAATTATATAATAATACTATATAAATTAAAATAAATTATATTTTAATTATTAAATTATCTAATCTTTTAAATTATAAATAATTTAATATAATTTAAATAAAAATTAATAATAATTTTAAACAAATAAATAATTAATAATAGATATTTATAAATTTATAAGTTTTTATAATTTATTTAGTAATATATATAATTACTAATAATAAAATATAATCCAAATAATATTTAATTATATAAATATTAAATATAATTAAATTATTAATTTCAAATAATATTTATAATTTAAACTTATACAAATTAACTATTATAAATAAACTAATATTTTATAAATATTTTTATAATTATATAATAAATCTGGTTAGATTTAATTATAATTGTTTTATGAAAAAACAAAAAGTCATAACAATTTAAAATAAATAATTGTTCAAATAGTCATAAAAATTTGAACTTTATGACAAATGCCCATAAATCTGATAATAATATTATTATTATTAATTACTAATTAATATTAAGTCTTATTAATAATCAATAATTATTTATTAATTAATAAATTAATTAATTATAAACAATTTGTAATAATGATTTGAAATAGATAATTGTGTAAATAGTTATAATTATTTGAATTGGTTTCGTAAGTAGAATTATTTTTAATAACATATTATTATTCATAATTTTTGGATTATCAAATAAATATTATTAATCTATTTAATATTTTAAATTATTAATATATTCTAATACATATATATCCTAATTAACAATTAATTATAAATATTTAACATAATTAATATTTTATATTATAGTTAAATCGTATTAATTATATTATTAATATTTATGTATTGTAATTATAATTTTAAATTATATAATTAATATACTATTATTATTTAATATTTAATTATAATATTTAAATATTAGAATTGTTTTAATAATTATTTAATAAATTAATTAATCATTAATTAAATATAAATTTATTAAAATTTATAATATAATTTAATTATATTTAAAATTGTCGTAATAAATTGCTATTAATATTATTATTTATTAATTCAAATTTATATTCACAATATAATTTTAATCCATATTATAATTATTTAATGAAATATTATTAATATTATCTAATATAATTTATCTATATAATTATAAATAAATAAATTATTAACTATTAATAATAATTAATATGAATAGATTATAATCATTAATTAACAAATTTTTATTAATATTTCATAACTAATAGTTACTTCGAATAATAATTGAATAATTATTATTCAATTATAATATTTTATACATACTATATTATGTATATACTAATTTAATAATTGTATTTGAATTATTAATATAATATTTAATTAACAATTAGGCTATTTATATACTCTATTAATTATTAATATTAAATATTAACATATAAACAATTTGTTATAATTAATAATAGAATTATATCAATATTTTTTAAATATTATTATTATTATTATCAAATTATTTATATTTTTATAAATTAATAATTAATATATAATTATCTGTAACATTAAAAATATTATTTAATTAATAAATCATAAATAAAAAAATAATTTATTATTTATATTTAGATATTAAATATTATTAATAAGATAATTAATATATTATAATAAATTGTTATTATTATAATATTATTAATAATAATTAATATTATTATATAATATAACAATTCAAATAAATTATTAATATATTTATTTTTTAAATCTCTTACTTATTAATTTTATAAATATTAATAAATTAGTATTATTTTAGTCCGTAAAAGCTTGTATTAGCTAAAACAATTGTTTTATGACAAAACAAAAGTAATAACGATTTGAAATAGGTAATTGTTTAAATAGTCATCATTATTTGAACTAGTTCGGAAAGTTATAATTATGTTTTTGTTTAGTCAAATAATTATAACTATTTGAACTATTATCTATTTTAAATCATTATTACTTTTTGTTTTGTCATAAAACAATTGTTTTTGTTAATATAAGTTTGTTTGAAATAAAATAATATTTTTATTAATATTTAGAAAATAAATTTGTAAGAGATTTAAAAAGAAAATCTGCTTACCAAACCATTTCAAATCATTATAACATTTTATTTTATCATCAAGCAATTGGTTTTGTTCATACTATTTTATTTAGAATAAAATAATACTAATTTAATAATATATCAAAACTTAATAACCAAGAAAATTAAAAAATAAATCTAATTGTTGAATCAGTTTAAATAGTTAAGACTCTATGAATGATTATTTATTTCAAATCGTTATGACCTTTTCAATTTAGTTATATATAAAATATAATAATTAAAATTTGAAATTATCACTTTCGTATCTTAACAATATTATTAATATGAATTTATTTAAAACAATTATATTAATTATATTATAAATATTAATTATTATTTATAATTATATTATATATTTATTATTATATTATTTGAATTATTAATATAATTATAATTAATTTATATTGTAAGCAATAGTTATATTAATTATAAATTATTAACTTAATTCTAATTATTAAGTTATAATAATATTATTTAATAAAAAATTAAATTATGAATAATTTAATATTTAATTAGATATAAAAAATTAAATTATGAATAATTTAATATTTAATTAGATATGAAAATGAATACTATTGGATTTTTAAGATGTCAAATTTTAGGAGGGGATAATTGGTTTATCTACCTATCTAAAAAGGCTTTAATTTCTTGTCTTGTTCTCTATGTTTTCCAGTTAGTTAAAGTCACACACAGATATAATTGTTAAGTATATAATATGTTAAATATTAATTATTTAATTGTATAATTAATGTATTAAATAGATATAACTATTTGAACTTGTTCGATAAATATATTTTTTTTAATTTCTTGCTTGTTAATTTTTTGAATGTTAATAAAATTATATTATATTATTTCAAATTAGCTTGTATGTACAAAAAAAATTTAATAATCATTAATTAATAATTGTATTAATAATTAACAATATTATTAATGGCTATTGAATAAATTATTAATATTATTAATATATTTAATAATCCAATTAAATTTTAACATATATTAATTTTCTATTTTTATTATAATAAATATTAATAATTAATTATAATTAATAAGGATTATAATTAATACAAATAAATCTTACTTATTAATACGCAATTATTTGAATTATCATACAAATTAACAAATATTAAAAAATGAATATTTTTATCAATCAAGTTTAAATAATTATGAATATTTGAACATTTAAATATTAGTTATTTAATTATCATGGATCAAATAAATAATAGAATAAATTATATTAATTAATAATTAATTAAATATTTTATGAGTAACAATAATATTAACTAATCGATGATTAGTTAATATATTATAATTTTTTATCATAACAGGTATTTTAATATAATATGTTAAACATTAATTATTAATAAATTTTTTGAATGTCAACAACCATTTAATAATTGTTAATTAATAAGTATAACTATTATAATTTAATTATTAATATAATTATAGTATAAAGTTATACTAATTATTGTTTTATATAATGTTGTTGAAACATAAATTAAGTTATGTAATTGGTTAATTAAATTATATTAATTAAAACTAACATTATATGGGTTTTATTTGCTTTATGGGTTGAATTAGTTTTTATGTGTCATGTAGTTTTGTTGGTTGGTGCAACAATATTATATAAAATTAGTTTTAATTAATTTAAGATATATAATTGTTTATCATAATATTAATAATAGTTAAATTATTTATAATATATAATTAAATATTTATTAATTATAATTAATATTACTAAATTATTTATTAATAGTTATTATAGTATAGTTATTAATATATTAATATTATTAATATTAATAATTTATGATATTGTTTAGAATTACTTACAACAAAACAAATATTATTAATAATAATTAATAATTAAAGATATAATAAAAATATATATAATATAATAATTATATATTATTATTTTATTTATAGTAATTATATTTATTAGTAATTAATAATTAGTAATTAATACAATAGTTAAATTATATAACTAGTTCAAATAATTATGACTATTTGATTTTACCAAATTATAAAATCAATTAATTATTATTATTTATTTATTTATTTATTTATATTTGATAAATATAATAGATAAAATTAAACATAATCTTTTAATTTATAATTATAATTAACATATATATTGTTATAGCTATATTAGTTATTTTTGTTTATATAAATTATTTATTAATAATTATTATAAATATTTATAATCAAATATTAAATTATCCAACTTATAATTATTTAATATTAATTAATAATTGTATTTAGGATTTATTTAAGATTATTTATAAATATAAATTATATTTAATTTATATTATTATATAAATTATATAAATTATTATTATTATCGGTAAACAGATAATTTAAACTATATTTATTATAAATTATTAAAGTTATTAATTATAATTATTTATTAATATAATATTAATTAATTAATAATTAATAAGTAATAAGTCATAATTAAAATTTTATTATTACAATTGATATTAATTATATTATTATAATAATTGATTATACTATAGTATAACAACTAAATATAATTATTATAAACTTAATTATACTATATAAAATAATTATATTTTATAATTAATATATTATAATATATTTATTTCAACTTAATATCAATTGTAATAATAATTATAATTTATAATTATTATAATATAATCATTTTATATTTAATATTATTATTAATTAAAATGTGCTCCCACGACCTATTTAATAATAATATTGTTGTTATAAAATTAATATAACATGACTTATAATAACTATAAATAATTATTATTATTAACTTATTATAATATTATTATTCAATATTAATATAAATACATATAAATAGTTTAGTTATAATAATTACTATAATTAAAAATAGAATTAGATTTAATTATGATAATAAATAATCGATAATTAAACTATATGAATAGAAAAATAATAATAAAATAGTTTAATCTTAATAAAATAATATATAAGATTATTATTAGTAATAATAATTTTATGACAAAACAAAAGGTCATAATGATTTTAAATAGACAATTGTTCAAATAGTCTGATAATTATTAGTGAAATAATAATTTATTTTAATAATAAAAACTTATAGAAATTAATATAATATTTGTTAATTTTGTTATTAATTAAATAATTATAAGAAGCTTATATGAACTGAAACAATTGTTTTATGACGAAAAAAAGGTCATAATTTTTAGTAATACTAATATTTTGAAATTATTAATAACAATAAATTTATTATTAAAAATTCATGATAAATTTAATATATAACTAGTTCAAGAATATAATATTATTTATTAGTTAATTTATTAATTGATTTAACTAATAATAAGATTATAATTTAAAATATATAAATTATAAAATTTTAATCCTGTAAATAATCTGATATAAATTTATTATTTATACATAATAATAATCAATATTATTAATATTTGTTTCATGTCTATAAAACTAATGACAAATAGTAATAATTATAATATAAATAATTTATGATAAACTATAAGTTATAATTTTGTATATAATTATTTATATTAAATATAAAATTTTATATAATATAATTGTATTATATATTAATTTATAAACTATCAATTATATAATAATATTAAGTTATATAAATTAACATTATATTAATTATTTTATTAAATAAAATATAGTTATTATTTAGATTTGTGGAATATTTATTAATTATATTCATATTAAAATTATTAATTTTAAATAAATAAAATATTTAATTATAAATATATATAATAAATTTAAATCTTATTAATATTTAAATTTTAATATTTTTGAATATATTAATATATAATTAATTATAAATAAATAATAATTATTTAAAATTATTTTGATTACATAATTAACTAGATTCTATTAATTTTAAAGTAAAATTATTATATAGGATTTATAATATTCAATAATTTTATTAACACTAGTAAATAGTATTATATTTAGTTATATATTATTATAATAATCAGTTACATTACTTAATCATAAAACTATTAATAATTATACAAGTTTATTAATATTCACTAATTAAATCTATTATAGTTGATAATAATAGTTTTATTATTAACAAAATAATAACTTATCTAATTACATTAATTATAATAATTTAGGTATAAATTTTATACCAAATTATTTCCAATATTATTAAGTTGGAAATAATATCAACAATTCAAGTAAATATTTTAAAATTTATATGATTGCAATATAAATATTTTTATATTAATAAATTAAAATAATTATTATTTAAATAATTATAATTATATTATATATTATAAATCTAATAATACATATAATTTGTTTTATTAATTATTATAATTATTTATAATATTTTTACTTTAAAATAGATTTGAAATTAAATATTTAATTTTTAAATTAAACAAATTTAAACTTAAATTAGAATAATATTCAAATAATTATGAATATTTGAATTATAAGATTTCAAATATAAAAAATTAATAACTAAGAGATTTAAAAGGAAATATTTTTCTAATTATTTAGCTCTTGTTTTATGACAACTCAATTAAAAAACTTTTAATAAGTTTAAATTACAAAAGGTATGATTCAAATTTATTAACAAATTATTAATTTAGTACGATTTGAAATAAATAAATGTTCAAATTGTTATAACTAATTGAACTAGTATGGTAAATAGATTTATTTATTAAATCTCTTATTAATTTTTGAAATATTAATAAATTAATATTATTTTATTTTGAACAAACTTATATGAACAAAAATATTTGTTTTACAACAAAACAAAAGGTCATAACGATTTGAAATAGATAATTATTCATATAGCCTTAACTATTTGAATTGATTCAGTAAACAAATTTATTTTTTAAATCTATTAATTATTAAATTTCATAATATTACTAGATTAGTATTATTTTATTTCGAATAAGCTTGTATGAAGATAAATAATTGTTTTATGATAAAACAAAAGGTTATAATGATTGAAAATATAAAATTGTTCAAATAGTCATAATTATTTTGAACGTGTACAAAAAACAAATTTATTTTATATATTTTTACTTATTAATCTTTGGAATATTAGTAAATTTATATTATTTTATTTGAAACAAGCTTGTATGAACAGAAACAATTGTTTTATGGTAAAACAAAAGGTCATAACAATTTGAAATAGATAATTGTTCAAATCTCCTATTTATTAATAAAAATTTTATGAAATATCAATAAATTTATTATTAATATTATTGTTTATATTCATTATAGTTTATTAATTTTATTAATAATTCAGTTAATATTATGTATATAAAATTAGTTATGACTATTTAATAACAATTTGTAATATTAAATATTAATAGATATAATAATAGTTAATAAATTAAATATAATAGCTAAATTATATAATTAGTTAAATTATAATAATTAATAAGTAAATGTTATCATTATAATATATTTAATTATATAATATTATTAATTTTATTAAACAATTGAATAATAGTTATGTATAATTTATCAAACTAATATTTAGATAATTAATAATATTAATTAATTAATATTCTATTATATTAAATAATTAATAAGAATTTATTTAATATATTGTTAAAGATATATTATTTTCTTTAAATAATTAATACTAAATTAGTACAATTATTTGAAATTGCTAATTTCAATAATAATATTTAAATTATAAATATTAATACAAATAATTATATTTGTATAATTATCAAATTTTCCTATGACTATTAATAATTTTTGGAACATTTAGGATATTTAATATTTAATAATTTAATTTAATTATATAATTAATACTAAACAAGATTCAGTATTAAGATATTTTTAGTATTAGAATTTTAATTAAATTTATTAATACATTTGCACAGCTAATAACATAAAGCAACTAATTAATATATATTAAAGTAAATATTGATGAACCCTCTTTAGGTTTTGAAAATAAATGACCTAAGAGTTAATTTTTATTAATTAATCTTATTCTAATTAATAAGCAAGTTAAAATTAAAATTATTGATTAAACAATTTTATAATTATTATAATTTTATTAATATAATTTAATAAAAATAATATTAGTTAACAATTTATTAACTAATTTTATTTAAATATTTGACTTAATTAAATCATTCTTTATAATTATTAAATAATTAATTATAAATATTAAATTTACTAATTTAAATATAATTTTTACTAATAATTTTTAATTATTTATATATTGTTAATAAAGTATTATTATGTTAAATTTATACTAATAATATTTATTTTTATATAATAATATTGATCATATTAATTATAATTTAATTCTTGTCCAATAGTAGACAAAATCTAATAATTATATAATACTTTAATTATTATATTTAATAATAATTTTTATTAATTTAAAATGCTATTTCTATTAAATTTGAATTGAATTAGATTAATATTTAAGGATTAATCATGAAATTTAATCTATTTAACAATTATTTATTAATAATTATTAGTTAATAAGTTATAATAATACTAATTATTATAATAACTAATTGAAATAAATTATTTATTTAATAATAAATTTAGTATATATTTTATAATTAAATATATACTATAATTTAATAACTATTAATTAAAAATACTTCACGTTATTATATTATAAATTATAATTCAATTAATATTATAAATTAGTATTAATTATTATTAATATTTTAATAATTAATATATATTAGTTAAATATAACAATAATTTAACGATCATAACTAATATTTTTTGTTATTAATTATTATTATAAATCAAATAAGTATATTTAAATTCTATATTAATATGAAAATTGTCTTGTTATTTAATTATTTTGTTATTATAACATTTAAAAATTATTATTATTTATTAGCAATCAAGTTAATAAATTAATTATAATATAAACTAAATAGTTTATAGAATTATTATTTATAATAATCTAATTATTGTTATGATTAGTATAAATATTATATAGTAATAATTATATAATTCAATTTATAAAGTTTAGCACTTATTATATTAGATAATCACAATTTGTATTAACTAATTAATTTTATAGTATTAATTCCATAATAAATTTAATATATAAATAGCCTAATTTATTATAATAATATGTTAAAAATTAATAGGTATTATAAATTTAACTATATATGTATAGTTATTATATTTAGTTTTAATTATTAATACGAAAATTTATATTTTAGTATTAATAAATATTACTTGTATTATAATTTGATTACAAATTAATTTTTTCCAAAAATTTGAAATAGATAATAGACAATTATTTTTGAACAATTAATAAATTATCATTATAATTTAAAATGATAAATATTTCAAATAATATTTATTAAAATTAAAATTATATTTTATTATTAAATTTATAATTGAATGTTTGTTACTGAACAAACTCTAATGAATAATATTATTAGGATAATTTTAATTACTATCATAATACTAATATTATTAAATTAAAATCATTATGATGTTTTGTCATAAAATAATTCTAATTTATCTTATCTATTTGTCAATTATTAATATTTATGATAAATTAATTACTAATAAATAAATAGAAGAATTAAAGATAAACTTAATTAAATACATGTTTTAATATTGTTATACAATATTAATAAGTAAGAGATATTAATTCATATTAATTTTATAAACTTTAAATATTAATAGTGATCAAAATAAAATAATTGTTAATATTTAATGATTGTTAATAATTTTAAAATATATCAATATCTATTAAATTAAAAATATTTAATTAATTATTATAAATTGGAGGATTTTATCTATTAATTTATAATTAACCTAATATTCATAATTATAATCTAGTTATAGTAAAAATTATTTTATGATCATATTATAAGTATTAGTTATTTTCATAATTATAACTTAAATTTATTAAATAATTAATAATAATAACTATGTAAAATATTTATAATTAGGTTTAATCAATAGTAATTAATAGTAATTTACATAGTTAAATTTCGATTGTATTTAAAATTATACTTATTAATTATAATTATAATTATTAATTTAAAAATTATTATTTAATATTAATTAAATTATAATCAAATTATAATATTATGATTATTATTCATTTAATAATATTATTACTTATAATTATTAATTATAATATTAATATAAATGTTATTAATATAACTTAAATTAATAAATTATATAATAATTATTATTATATTAAAATAATTAATATTTAATAATTGTATATAATATATACTATTATTTATTTAAATAATTAATAATTGATATATTAATAAAGTAGTATTATTTTAATTTGGATAAGCTTTTATGAACTAAAACAATTGTTTTATGATAAAACAAATAAATTATTTTAATTATAATAAAATAATTTTATTACAAATATTGTAAATGATATTAAAAAGGAATAATAGATATTTAATTATCTATATGAATCCAATAGATTCGTTACTTTTATATATTTGATTATATATATTACTGGAAGATTCATTGTAATAAGTAAATTAAGTTAACATAACTTATATAATTAATATAGGTTATTATTAATTTATAATCAAATTATAATACAAGTTAATAATAAAATAATTGATATAATCTTTTTTATTATTAAATTAATACTAATTTAGGGTTTTAATAATAAATATATTATTATATATAATTTATGAAATATAAACATTAAATTTTAAATATTTAATTAGTATTATATTAATTTTATAATAATTTTAACTATTTTTATTAATATTTAATCTTAAAATGATTAAGATGTAATAAAAGAATTTATAATTACTATAACATGTATTTTTGTTAATAACAATTGTGTCTCTATGTTATTATTTATTAATCATTTTATAAATTTAATTAATAATAAATAATCAATTTATTATTATAATAGAATTTTAATTTATAAATAATACAATAATTATTAATTCATAATTTAACATTTGAATTAGTTTATTCAGAATAAAATAGATATATTATTATATATTATTATAATAATATATAATAATCTTTATTTAATAAATAAACAATTATTTATATTTAATAATAGATATTTGTTATTGAAATTTAATAATATTATTTATAAGAATAAATATAAATAACAATTATTAATATTTAATATTAATTGTTAATTTAAATTTAAATTAATTATTAAGTTATAATTATAAATAACTTAATATAATACATATAAATAGTTTATATAATATTTAACATAAATAAATATTAACTTATTATAAATTAAGTTTATTAATTTATAATAATATATAAACTATTTATAATTATTATCCAATTATAAAACAAATAATTTAGTTTATTATACTATTAATAATATTTAATTATAAATAATTTATAATATTATTATAAATTAATAATTATAAAATATATTTATTTTATTAATTAATTAATAATTATTTATTTATTTATGTTATATATAATTTAAAAATTATAAATTATTATAATATAATAATTATTAAAATAATTTATAATAAATTCTTTATCTTTTGTTTGGTCATATAACATAAATAAATATTAAGTCATTCTTTATTTAAAATATAAAATTAAAAATAAATAAATAGTAACTGATTAGTACTTATATTTATATTTTAATAATATTAAATTATAAGCTTATAAAATTGACAAATATTAATTAGTAATTAATATTTTAATTAATTCTTTAAATTTTGATGGAAAGAATCATAATTATAATAGATTTAATATAATTCACTATTAATTTATTATACAAAATAATAATTTAGGAAATATTAATTAACAATATTATTATTTAGAATAAAATACTAATTAAACAATATAAAATTAGTTAATTAAATGGTTAAATTTTAAATATAAGATAGTAATAACTATTGATTATAAAATATATTCATATACTAATAATAACTATTATAAATTATATTATATTAATATAATTAATTAATTAAAGTTAAGTATTATAATAAATAATCGATAATTAAACTATATGAATAGAAAATTAATAATTTTAAATAGACAATTGTTCAAACAATCGTAACTATCTGAATTTGTTCAATATACAAATTTATTTTTTAAACTTCTACTTATTAATTTTTTTTGTTTTGGATAAGCTTTTATGAATTGAAATAATTATTTTATGTCCAAACAAAAGGTCAGAACAATTTTATAAAAATAATTGATCAAATAGTCATAACTATTTAAACTTGTTTGGCAAACAAATTTATTTTTTCAAATCTTTTGCTTATTAATTTTCCAAATGTTCATAAATTTGGATTATTTTATTCCGAATAAGCTTGTAAGACATTAAACAAATATTTTATGACTAAAAAAAGTTTTGAACGATTTGAAATAGATAATTATTCTAATTGTTTTAACTATTTGAATTGATTTAGAAAACATATTTATTTTTTAAATCTCTTATTAAATTTCAAAATATTATTAAAATAATATTATTATATTATTATTTAAATTATATTATTTGATAAATTAAATAAGATAAATAATTATATTCTTATAATTTATAACTATTATTACTAATACTATATAAAACCTAATCATTCATTAATATATTAATAAATCATTGTAAGATTTTGTTTTGTAATAAAACAATTGTTTCAATTCATGTTAGCTTATTTATAATAAAATAATACTAATTTATTTATATTCCAAAAATTAAAAAGTAAGAGAATTAAAAAAAATAAATCTGTTTATCGAACATGTTCAAATAGTTATGACTATCTTAATAATTATCTATTTCAAAACATTACAACCTTTTGCTTTGTCATAAAATAATTGGCTCTACTCATTCAAGCTTATTTCAAATAAAATAATATAAATTTATTAATGTTCCCAAAATTAATAAGTAAAAATTTTTAAAATAAATTTATTTAAAAATTAATGTTCCAAAACCAACTGTTTCTATTCATAAAAAATTATTCAGAATAAAATAATACTATTTTATTACTATTTTGAAAATTAATAAGAGATTTAAAAACTAAATCTCTTTATCGAACTAATTCAAATAGTTATGACTATTTTAACAATTATCTATCTCTAATTGTATAAATATTAATTTATTTATACAACTTAATTAATTAATACTATTTAATTTATAAAATCAAATAAGTAATTATTTATAACAATTATAAATAATTATTTTCTCAATAGGTAAGCTTTATTGGAATTATTAATATACTTATATAAGTTAATAAAATAATTATAACTAATTATTTATAGTATTAGAATAATTATAATTAATATTACAATATTAAGCTTGTATGAACTTATTAATATTTGATAATGTTATCAGATAACAAAAATAAATTATATTTAATTTATAATTCAAACTATTTAACATTAAATTTAATTTTTGAATTATCAAATAAATATTATTTTTAATTTGAAATAAATATAAGTTAATATTACATAATTATATAAATTTATTGAATTATAAAAAATTAATATTGTATAATAATTAATATAAATTAATATGTTATTGAATTATTGAATTAATTATTGACTTAAAATTAAATCAAACAATATATAAATATTATTAAATTTATATAAATTTAAATCAATTTGTATAATTCTATTTATATAAATTTAATTTAAAATTTCATAATGTTTAATATTAATAATAACAAATAGTTATACAAACCTATAAATAATTAATTTGAATTATTTAATATTATAATTTATTGCTTATAACTAAATATAAATTATAATATTTAATAATAATAATAATATCATTATTAATGATAAAAATGATTATTAAATTATGAAGATTTATTAGTATATTATAATCATACTAAATTGATATTATCTATCAATTTTATGAACAAAAACATTTATTTAAAACATAATTCAAGTATTAACTTATATAATCTTATATAATTATCGATTAGTTGATAATTTAACTTATTATATTAGTTTAATAATCTCTATTAACTTATTTAATATTTTTAATATTAAAATAATTTAATTTAAATGGGTTATACATTTGATAATAATCATTAATATATTCTAACACATATATATCCTAATTAACAATTAATTATTAATTATAAATATTTAACATAATTAATATTTTATATTATAGTATAAATATTAATTAAAATTATTATCAAATAGTATATAATTAATTACATTTACTAATTAATAAATTAACTAATATTAATTAATAACAATAATTAAAATATTTACAATTGTTTCTAATAATATTAATTATTATATAAGCTAATACAATATATAATATATTGTTTAATATTACTTTAAATATTTTAAAATATTTGAATATTAATTCATTGACGATTTCTATAGTCAATTATTTTGACATTTATTTATTAAAATTAATATTTTAACTTGACCTATTGAATAATATATATTATTTATAATTAAATAAAACCTAAAATATAATTAATATTAATATTAATAATAAGTTAATATATTCAATATATTATCAAGAATTTGTTTGCTAATATAAATAATTGTTTTACTATTTAAATTATTATTTAAATATGAATAGATTAGTATTAGTTTTTAAATCTCTTATTAATAAATTACTTAATAAATAGTTATATCTAATTTTTATTATATTTAATTTAAAGTAAACTAAATATTAAAAATATTTGATATAATTAACCAAATTTATTACTAAAATTATTTTTGTTATATCTAATTAAATATTAAATTATTCATAATTTAATTTTTATTAAATAATAATATTATTATAACTTAATAATTAGAATTAAGTTAATAATTATAGTATTAATAGTTATATAATATTATAAATAATTTATAATTAATATAACTATCGCTTACAATATAAATTAATTATAATTATATTAATAATTCAAATAATATAATAATAAATATATAATGTAATTAATACTATAAATATTATTCTAATAATCTAATATAATTATAAATAATAATTTATTTATTTAAATTATAAAATAAAAATTAATATTTATAATATAATGTAATATTATTAATAAATTATTAGTATTATTGGAGATTATTTGATTAAATAAATATAATTATTTATTCTTATAAGCAATAAAATATAATATTAAATATAATATTAAGAATATTATTAATCAAGTTATATTTATAAATATTAAAATTATTATAATAAAATATTGTAATTATAATAATTGTTCATATTATAATCAAATTAACTAACACTTATAGTTACTTAAGAATAATTCTAATTTAATAATATTTGGATAATAGTTATATTTGTAATAATATTGATAATTTATTATTTATATATTATAAATTATATAAATTAAAAAATATTAACATATTAATTATACATATATATGTTAATTATATATAATATTAATAAATATAATATTATTTATATAATAAATTATATTACTATAATGATATTAAACTATTTTAATATATAAAATATATATTTACGAAAAATAAATATTTATAGTCAAATTATATCTAATTTATGTAATGAAGTCATTATGTTATTATATATCTATCTCAATTTATAATTATAATATAGTTACAACTAATTATAATATAATTATTAATAATAACTATAAATTAATTATATTATAATAATTAATTAACTATATAATAATTTATTATTATATTAAAAAAATAATCTATTTCAAATCATCTTGAGCTTTTGTTTTGTAATAAAATAATTTTTAGTATTATTAACAAAATAATTTTGAATTAATTAATTTAAAATATTATAATTAATTCTAAAAATAAATATATTTTTCAATTAATTTATATTTAATTATAATTATTGCTAATATTTCAAATTAGCATAATAAATAATTATAATAGTTTATCATATACATTTCAAGTGATAATTTAATTAGTATAAATTAATTATAAATATTAATAATATTATTAATATTATAATTTAAGTAATAACTTATATTTATTAATAAGTAATAAATAGTTCAAATCCCTATATGCAAAAATTATTTTGTTAATTTTTACTATTTCAATATTATTCTAATTTAAGTTTAAATTATTATGACTAATATGTTATTAATTTAAAATAATTAACAAATTATTTATTTCATTATTTTATAAAATAATTAATGATGAATAATAAATAGATACCAATATTTGAAAATATTAATAACAATTATCTAAATAATGAATAATTAATTAACAATTATTCAAAATAAAATAATACTAATTTATTAATATTCCAAAAATTAATGAATAAGAGATTTAAAAAATAAATAATGATTAATTTATTTCAATTATTAATAATATTTGACTAAATAAATAATTGAATATTAAATTTCAATTATTAATAATATTAATAATTTTAAGCATATAATAATATTATAATTTTAACGCTTATAAAATTTTAATTGTCAAATTAGTTAAATGTTCCTAATTTATTTTTAGTCCTAATTATTGAAATATTAGAAATTAGTATTATTATACTCTAAATAGGCTTATACAATGAAAAACAATTGTTTTATGACAAAATAAAAGTTCATAATAATTTGAAATAGATAATTGTTCAAATGGCTATAATTATTTGAACTGATTTGATAAACTGATTTATTTTTAAAATCTCTAACTTCTTAATTTTTGAAATATTAATAAAGTAATATTATTTTATTTTGCATAAGCTTTTATGAACTAGTAATTACCTAGTTTAGATGAGGCTATATTTTTATAATATTAATCTTAAATAATTATTAATATAATTAATATTAATTATTATTATATTTGTATTAATTATTAAAATAATTATATTATAGATTATATAAATAGTCATGACCATTTGAATTGTTATTTATTTCAACTCATTATGACATTTTATTTTATTATAAAATAATTGTTTCTATTCATACAAAATTATTCAAAATAAAATAATACCAATTTATTACTATTTCAAAAATTAATAAGGATTTAAAAATAAATGTGTTTTTCGAAGCAGTTCAAATAGTTAAGACTATTAGAACAATTATCTATTTCAAATTATTCTAATCTTTTGTTTAGTTAAAAAATAATTGTTTCCGTTCATACATGCTCATTCGAAATATAGTAATACTAATTTATTAAAATTTGGCAAATTAATAAGAAATTTTAAAAAATCTATTTACTAAATAAGTTGAAATAGTTATGACTATTTGAACAATTATCTATTTAAAATCGTTATGGCTTTTATTTTATCATAAAACAATTGTTTTAGTACATAAAAGTTTTTCCAAAATAAAATAATATTGCTTTATTAATATTTCAAAAATTAAAAAGTTGGAGTCTTAAAAAATAAATTAGTTTATCAAATTATTCAAATAATTATAGCCATAATGATTTGAACTTGTTTGGTAAACAGATTTATTTTTTAAATCTTTTACTTATTAATTGTCTTAATATTAATAAATATGTATTATTTTATTCTAAATAAGCTTAGATGAATAGAAAAAAATTCTTTTATGACAAAACAAAAGGTTATGGCTATTTCAAATGGAAAATTATTTAAACAGTCCTAATTATTTAAATTTGTTTAGAAAAACAGAGTCATGTTTTAAATCTCTTTATTATAAATTTTTGGATTATTAATAAATTATTATTATTTATTTTGAATAAGTTTATATGAATTGAAACAATTCTTTTATGACAAGCAAAAGGTCATTGAAATAGATAATTATTCAATTTGTCGTGATTATTTGATCTAGTGTGGTAAACATATTTATTTTTAAAATTTTTTACTTATTAATTGTCAAAATATTAACAAATTAGTATTATTTTAATCCAAATAAGCTTGTATAAATAGAAACAATTGTTTTATAACAGAATAAAAAGTCATAACGATTTGAAATAAATAATTGCTCAATTAGTCATAACTTTTTGAACTAGTTTGATACATAGATTTATTTTTTAAATCACTTATTAATTTTTGAAATATTAATAGATTAGTATTACTTTATTCCGAATAAACTTATATGAACAAAAACATTTGTTTTATGACAAAACAAAAAGTAATAATTGTTAGCTCAAAAATTTGGAATAAACCAAATATTATATAAGATAATAATAGAAATATTATAAATAATCACAATTTTATTTACACAAAACAGATTAAACTATATTATGAATATTGTAAATATTAATTTTCAATATTTTAATACTATATTAATATTTTCAAAATTATTAAGCAAGAGATTTAAAAATTAAAGCTAGTTTTCAAACCAATTCAAATAGTTAAAACCATTTGAACAAATATCATAATAATATATATTATTAGAATATTATTTAATTATTTAATATTATTAATTTTAATTATTTCTAAGAATTATTAAATATAGTATTAATTATTTGATAATTAAATGAACAGGAAGATAGTCATGATAATGATCAAAGGGTTGATTTTGAAAATTCAATTAACACTGATGAACTTGATAACGAAGATGATTCTGAAGAGTATGCTATCCCTCCATTTAGGGATTTGATTATAAAAGTATAGTATTTCAAATTATCCAATTGAATAATTTCATTTAAACAATTTTAATGTTACTCATAAAATATTATTTATAAATAATAATATATATAAATAACTATTTATAAAATAATAGTTATCTAATAATAGATCTATTTGAATAAAATTTATATATTTATTATATATAATTATAATATATAATAAATATAATATTAATTAATAATTGTATAGATTTAGTAATTAGTAAAATAATAATATAATATTAATTAAACTAATAAAATATTTATAATAATTATTTAATATTAATTACTATTAATATTTAATTATCAATTTATTAAAATATAATATTATATAAATAATTTAGTATAATATTATTAAATATTATAATTTTAAATTAATATTTAAATGATATTGTATTTATATATATAAATATATAAATTAGACTTATATTATAGAATTATCAAAGTAATTAATAAAGTAATAAATTATTTTATTATTTATGATACATAAATAATATACTAATTATTATTTTTTTAATTTATACTATTACTAATTAATTTATAATTATATATTGAATATAATTATATAATTTAATAGTCAAATTAAAACAATTATAAATTTGGTTTAATAATTTATATAATAGTTATATAATATTTTAATATTTAATTAAAATATATACTATTAATAAGAATGATTTAATTAATATTTCAAATTAATTATAGCTATATTTATTATTAATCTTATGGCTTAATTCTTTTATATTATTTAAAAAGAATTAAAGATAATTTTAATTATTAATTTATTAAATATAAATTCTTATTATATATATTTTTACTTAATTATAATTAATTTTAAATAGTTAAATAAATAATAATTCTTATGATTTAAATATATAATTTAAATTATATAATTTATTAAGTTATTAACTATAAATATTATTCAGTTATAATCTATACAGTTAAAATTTAAACAAAAATTTTAAATATATAAATAAATTAGATTTAATATTTAAAATTAATATATATTATAGTATTAAATATAACTAGTAAAAATATATTTAATAATAATTATTAAAAATATTTAATTAAATATTTATATTTTAATCAATTAATTAAATAAAAGTTAAATATTTATTATATTTATGAATAAATTTAAATATAAATTAAACTAATTTATCCTTAATAATTTAGTAATTATTATTTAAGTTTAATATTAATAAAAATTAAATTTAGTATTTAAGATAACTATATTATTATCTTAATTATTATTAATAATAACTTATGCCAACACTCCGTTGAGCATTAGGTTAGAATATTAAATAATTAAATAGATTATAATGATATTATTTTGAAAATATAGTTTTTTATGCTTTTAACTATTAATCATTAAATTAGTTATGAAAAGTAAATTTTACGTGTATAATTATTTTATTTAAATAATATTATTAATAATAATTATTAGGATAATTAGAAGCTAATAATGATTTTCTTTTAATTTAAGTAACAAATTACATTTAAATAATAAATGATAAAATGATTCTAACTAATCTTATATAATATTAGTTAAATTATATAATAAGTTAATCCAAATATTAATAATTATAATTCTTTTTAAATTTTATTCAAACATAAATTAATATTTATAATAATATTATCTTAAATGTTATATTTAAATTATTAATATAAATTTATTATATTAAGATTAATAGAATATTATGATAATTTATTTGATAATATTAATAACTATTTAATTATTAGTAATACTTAATAGTTGTTTTAAATTATTTATTTAAATAATAAAAATTATTAATATTATTAATAATATTATATTATTTAAACTAATTTTAATATTTATATTATTAATTATTATAATAATTATTTAAATAATTACAATTAATGGTAAATTATATATTTAATTATTTTAATTAATAATATATATTAATTAATTAAAAATTAAAAATTATTAATTATAAAACATGTATTTAATTAAGATTATTTTATTTAAATAATCATTTAAAATTGTTAATATTAAATATAGAAATATATTAATTTGTAAAATATTAATAATTTTTAATAGCTGATATAAGCTATTTCTATTAATTGTATAACATTATAATCCTTTATTAAATAATTATTATATCTTTATTTTATTATAATAAGTATTAATTATATAACAAAAATTAATCAATATTTATTTTAAAATTAATTAATGATTAATTTATAAATTAATTTTATAATAAATCCTAAATACAATTATTAATTAATATTATATTTATTATCACTTAAAATTAATAATCTAATTTATTTATAAAATTAAAATTAATTAAAATTAACTGAATTTAATTAATTATTTTGGATAATTATTTAATATATATAAATACTATTAAAATTTTTATTAATTTAATAATCAATTTATTTAATTGTTATGATTAAAACATTTAATCTATTTGATTTTTATTATTAGTTTTAATATATATCTTTAAAATCTAATTATCATACCTATTATTAATTTTTGAAATAATAATAAAAAACCAATTAGATTTATAAATCATAATTATTATCTATATGGCTTTTTTGACTAATACTTAATTTAAAATTAATAAGAAAATAGCTTTAAAATTAATATATTTAATCTATACAGTTAATAATATAGATAATAAAAATAGTTATTTAGTTTTAAGTAATTATTAAAAAATTGTATCAATTTATATAGGCTTATTTGAATTATTGATTTTCTATAAGCAATTATGTGCTTGTGTAATAAACTTATTAAATTATTAATATTAAAATAAAAATTAAATAATTTATCTATTAAAATTAATAGATTCAATATATATTATCTTTAATTTATTTTATAATCAATATTAAAAATTAAAATAATAGGTATGAACTATTAATTATACTCATGACTTAATTGATTTATTAATTATTATAAATCCTTACAATTAATAAGGATTGAATGAATTTTAAATCATTATAATTATATTAATTATTTTAACAATTAATATATACAATAACTATATATTATTAAATAATTTGATTAATATTTAATAACATTTTTTTTAGATCTTACTAATAAACATACAATAATTAGATTAATTAATAAAATTAATCTATTAAGAATAATAAGCATATTTGAAATAATATTAATACTAATCTATTTAATATTTTTATTGATATATAAATTAATAATTATTAATAATTTAAAATAATAGATATCTTGTATAAATGGCCTAATCAATATTATATAAATTAGTTTTATAGATATATTTAATAGATAAAATAGATATTGATTTGTAGTATTCTATAATAATACTAATATAGATTTAACAAATAATGTGACTATAATTATTAATATATTAATAATTAATAGGGTTATAATTATTAATTTTAGATAAATTAAATTATATATAATTAATATATAATTGTTATATTAATAACAAATAATAAATAAATAGTCAACGTAATTAAAATTATCCTATTTTAATTAATTAATAATACTATAATATTATTAATTAATATTAATATTATTAACTCAATTGTTGGAAAAATGAATTCTAGACTGAAAAATATGGAAATGATTAGGTTTTGAAAATAGTCATATTATTAAATTTATAATAATTATTATAAATTAAATATTAATTATTAATATTTATATATAGTATTAAATTATTATTAAAGCTTATTAATGTTTAGTAATGTTAATTATTAAATATATACACAAAAAAATAATTCAATTCATTAGACATTAGTTACTTTAATTTATTTTATAATCAATATTATAAAATAATTTAGTTATAATATTTTTACTAGTTATTAACTGTATAGATTAACTTTTATTAATCTATTTGATTTAATTATATAAATAAATTAGATATAATATTTAAAATTAATATATATTATAGTATTAAATATAACTAGTAAAATTAATATTTAATTTTAATAATCCTAATTATTATATAATAATAATTTAGTATTATTATATTCTAATTGATTATTTTATAGTGTAAAATAATTTAGTGGAGTATATTTAATTTATTTAATTAAATAAATATATTTATATTAGAGTAAATTTATTTAATTATCTATTAAATTCAGTTAATTATTAAATTTATTTATCTTTATAAATTATATTATAAATAATAATTCTTATAATTTAATTATATAATTTAGTATATTAATTATTATATATAATTCCATTTAAGCTAGTATTATATTATAATTATGTATGAATCATAATAATTACAATAAATAAATATTACTGATTAAATCATAACTATTTAATATGAATAATTATCTGAAATTATAATAATTAAATTAAATAATTTTAATTTTAATATTAAATTATTAAAATGATTTATCTATTTATTAATTATTAATTTATTTAATAATTAATAACTATATATCATAATAAAAAATATAATAAAAATTAATAATTAATAATTAATATATATGGAAGCTTTTTATTGTTTAATAGATATAATAAAAATTATTATTCTGCTGTTAGATAATATAATTGATAAGAGCAATTATCAATATTGTCCCTTTGTTTTAGTTTATAAAAGTTTATCCAAAATAAAATAATACTACTTTATTATTATCAATATTATAATATTGTAAATATAGTAATTTAAAGTTATTAATTATTAGATTAATATATTAATTATTAAATTAATTTAGTATTATTAATTAAATACAAATATGTTATTTAAAATATTTATATATTTTAAATAACTAATATTTAATGTTCATTTAAACTTAAATGATTATTATTGTGACTAAAGAATAGTATATAATAAGTTATAATTAAATTATATAATATTAATATTTAAATCTTATTTATAAGACTATCTGAATAGAAACTATAGTAATACATTTACTTATTAATTAATAAATTAGAAAACTATAATAGATAACAAAGTAATTACTAATTAATAGTAATTATTTATGTTAAACAATAAATCTATTTACCAAACCAGTTCAAATAATTATGACTATTTGAACAATTATCAATCTCAAATCGTTAAAATTTTTGTTTTGTCATAAAACAATTATTATAAATTATTATATTTATATATAGTTAAGTATATAAATACTTAATTTAATTATAATTTATATTTAGTATTATATAGTAAAATTATTACTATATAATTTATAATTATAATTATTATTTTATTAACATAAATAATATTTTAATTTATTTAGTAATAATATTAATTATATAATGTAATTTAAATTTAAATTTATATAATAAATTTATAATTATATATTAATGTTATAAATTAATTATATTAATTATAATAAATCAAATAAATATATTCTTAACAATTTATTCAAACATATTTTCTATTTATTTGTTAAATAATTAATAAATAATATTATTTACAATTATTTAGTTAATTTATATAATTTAACTAATTTATTCTTTTAATAATGATAAACTAATAAATATTAATTATCTATATAAATAATATATATTGTATTAGTTGCTTGATTACAAATATATTAATTTATAAAGTTAAATATTAAAGTTATTTAAAAAATTATTAATTAATATTTATTGTAATATGTATAATATTATTTGTAGATTAATATAATAAATAAAATTGATTTAATAGATTAATAAAGTTTAAAATTAACTAATATTATTATTATAACTATAATTAATAGTTATTTATAGTATTACTTATATGATATTTATATATATGCTTATACTAATTAATTACTAGAAATATTTGTTAACTAAAAAGATAGTATATAATAAATATTATTAATTAATTTATATAATTATTCATATAAAGATATTAATATGAATTCTTGATTTTAATTTAATATAACTAATAAATAAATAATTATATTTATTAATTTTCAAAATATTTAACAAATATTTTAATAATTATTATTAAATAAATTTTTACTAGTTATATTTAATACTATAATATATATTAATTTTAAATATTAAATCTAATTTATTTATATAATTAAAATTTTTACTTATTAATTTAAAATTAAAATAATTGTTATAATTAAATAATAATCTAATTTAATTATAATAAATAATTAATTAAAATATAATATAAATATTTAAATTTTAAATATTAAAACTAATATATATTATTATATTTATATTATTAAAAATATATTATAATAATTTTAATATTTATTTTAATATATTATAACTATATTAAATAAAATTAATAATTATTAAAATAAAATAGTTACTATATCCAATTATATAGTTTAATGATTATTATAAATTTACAATATAATAAATAAAATAATGATATTTTAATAATATAACTAATAATTAATATTTAATATATTAATTTTATATTAATTAATATATTAGTTTTGTTTACTATAATATAATTAAAAATATTGTTATAATTATTATTTCAAATAGTATAGTATTATAAAATATGTTACTTATAAATATAATTATATAATAATATTAACTAATATTTAATATTATTTATTATTCATAAATTAATCAAAATTATTATAATATATTTGTTTTAATTTCTATTGTAAATTATAATAATGATAATAATTATTATATTAATTAAGTTATAGTATTAATAGAATAAATGGTATATAATTTTAATTATACTATAATTTTTAATATCTAATATGCTTAACTAAATCATAAATAATTACTATTAAGTAATTGTTTTATATATAATTATTCAAATAGCCATAACTATTTGATAAAATGATTTATGTTTTAAATCTCCAACTTCTTAATTTTTGAAATATTAGTAAAGTAATATTATTTTATTTTGGATAAGCTTTTATAAAATGAAACAATTATTTTATGATAAAACAAAAGGTCACAACGATTTTAAAATGATAATTGTTTAAACAATCAAACTATTTAAACTTATTTGGTAAATAGATTTATTTTTTAATTCATTGCTTATTAATTTTCTGAATGTTAATAAAATAGTATTATTTTATTTCGAATAAGCATGTATGAACTAAACAATTATTTTATGACCAAACAAAAGGTCAGAATAATTTGAAATAGATAATTATTATAATAGTCTTAACTATTTAAACTAATTCAACAAATACATTTTATTTTTTAAATCTCTTACTTATTAATTTTTAGAATATTATTAGTTTAGTAATATTTTATTCCGAATAAGTTTGTATGGACAGAAACAATTATTTTATGACAAAACAAAGATCATACTGATTTAAGATAGATAATTATTCAAATAGTCATAACTATTTGAATTGGTCCGATAAATAGATATAGTTTTTAAATCTCTTATTAATTTTCAAAATATTAATAAATTAATATATTTTATTTTGAATAATTTTGTATGAATAGAAACAATTGTTTTATTACAAAACAAAGAATCATAATGATTTGAAATAAATAATTATTTAAATAGTCATAATTATTTGAACTCACTCGATAAACAAATTTATTTTAAAAATATTTTACTTATTAATTTTTGAAATTTTAATAAATTAGTATTATTTTATTTCGAATAAGCTTTTATGAATAAAAACAATTGGTTTATGACAAAACAAAAGGTCATAATGATTTGAAATAGATAATTGTTCAAATGGTCATAATTATTTTGAACGTGTTCAAAAAAAATTTATTTTATATTTTTTACTTATTAATCTTTGGAATATTAGTAAATTTATATTATTTTGTTTGAAATAAGCTTGTATGAACAGAAATAATTGTTTTATGGCAAAACAAAAGGTCATAACTATTTGAATTTGTTTGGTAAATAGATTCATTTTTTAAATCCCTTACTCATTAATTTTTGGAATTGTAATAAGTTAGTATTATTTTATTTCGAATAAGCCTATATGAATTGATATAATTGTTTTATGGCAAAATAAAAGGTCATAACGATTTGAAATAGATAATTATTTAGATAGTTATTACTATTTGAACTTGTTTAGTAAACATATTTATTTTTTAAATCTTTTACTTATTAATTGTTAAAATATTAATAAATTAATATTATTTTAATCTGAATAAGCTAATATGAACAAAAATAATTGTTTTATGACAAAACACAAGGTCATAATGATTTGAAATAAATAATTATTCCAATAGTTATAACTATTCAAAATTATTTGGTAAACAGATTTGAAATAAGCTTGTATGAATAGAAAAAAATATTTTATGACAATACAAAAGGTTATAGCGATTTAAACTAGATAATTATTCAAATAGCCATAATTATTTGAACTTGTTCGGTAAACAAATTCATTTTTCAAATCTCTCACTTATTAATTTTTGGAATATTAATAAATTAGAATTATGTTATTCTGAATAAGCTTGTATGAACAAAAACAATTGTTTTGTGAGAAACAAAAGGTCATAACGATTTGAAATAGATAATTGTTCAAATAGTCATAATTGTTTGCACTAGTCAAGCCAAAAGATACATTTTCTAAATCCATTACTTATTAATTTTTAAAATAATAATAAATTAGCATTACTTTATTCCGAATAAGATTATATGACTAGAAACAATTGTTTTATGATAAATTAATATAATACTAATTAAATATTTAAAATATAAAACTATTAGTGTAAATAATCCCTAATTAATAAGTATATTTTAATTTTATAATTAATATATATAATTATAAGTAATTATAAGTAATTATTATATAATAAATTAATAATTATTACTATACTAATTTATCTAATAATTATTTTGTTAATTATAATTATAATAACAATATTTAAATATTTATTAATAATATATTAGTAATAATTAAATATTAGTATATTATATAATTAATATAATTATAATTTTATATTCATTAATATAAAAGTTTATATTTTGTAATTATTATCATTATAATAATAAATAGTTATTTATTTATAAATAATAATATCTGTAGCCAAGCCGCTCCAGCCGAGCCATTTTGTTTTTTTTTGGTATTTTTTATGTGCTTATTTTTTCTCTTCGTATATTTTACATGATTAAATTTAGAAAAAATTAAAAATTAAAAAAATAAATTTTGAGAATAAATATTAATTATCCAATGATAGAATTTATAGAAATTTCAAATGGTAAATTTCTATAAAATTCCTAGGTGAGAAATTTTGTCTAAATTTATCCCAAATGGTGGAATAATTTAGATAAGGTTTCAATAACAATAATTAATATTTATTTTCAAACAAAAAAATAAAAATAAAAACTTGGTTGAAAATATTTGATAATTATCCAAGGATGAGAATCTTAGAAATTTCAAATGATAAATTTCTTTAAATTTGTCCCAAATGGTGGAAGAATTTAAATGAAATTTCAAGAAAAATAATTGTCATATTATTCCCCTTCCAAAAAAAAAAAATTTCTAAGTAGGCCCAAATGATGAAAATTTTAGAAATTCAAAAAAATAATAAAATAAATAAATAAAGAGAATTTCTAAATAGGCCTAAATGGTGAAAAAATTAGAAATTTAAAAGAGAAAATATTTCTAATTTGGCCCAAATAATGGAATAATTAGATATATTTTTAACAAAAAATAATAATAAAATTTAATTAAACCTTTTTTTATGACGGAGCCTCTTTAAAGAAACAAATGGGATCCTTGAATACTCTTGAGATGAAAAAATATTTTTAAGAATTCTACTAGATTGATGGAAGAATCTTATAAATTATTTTTAATGTTTAACATAAAAATTTGAAACCATTAGACTCAAGACCATATGATAAATTTAAAATAAAATGGTACCATCTTTGGAATTATAAACCTAATTATAAGTATTTAGTAAATTACTTATTAATAAATTACTTTCATTCTATTTCAAATGAGCTTGTATGAGTTGAAATAATTATTTTATGATAAAATAAAAGGTTATAACAATTTGAAATAAATTATATTATCTATTAATAATTATAATTATTTATAATTAAAATATATATTTTAATAATATTAATTAATTAGTATTATTATAAATTTAATATTATATAAATTTATTTTAAAAATTAATATTAATTAATAGATAATCATTATTTTATTATTTATTAATAATAATAATAACAATTATTATTATTAAATATAATAAATAGTTTATAATAGTAATTATATCATATATTTATCATAAATATATTAATTAATATATATAAATTATAATATTTAGATTAATAAATATTGTATAAATAGCTACGACTATTTGAACAATTATTATCTAATTATTACTATTTAATATTTATTATTAAATATTTATAATGTTTATTATTTTATTATAGTTTTGTTATCTATTAATCTGAATAATTAATAGTTATTATATTTTATTATAATTAACTAAATTAATAATTATTTTATTATTATTATATTACAAAACAAAAGGTTACACTGATTTGAAATAGATAATTGTTCAAATAGCCATAATTATTTGAATTGATTTAATAAATTGATTTATTTTTGAAATATTAATAAATTAGGCTCGGGGCACCGGTCACAACTTGGCTTAGCTGGAGTCAAAAGTTGGAGACAGGTCAAAAGCGAGTCAGCACTTCAGGTCAGGTCACCTGAATGAAAAATATGTGAATCATGGGTCTCTTTAAACGCCAAAACGGCGTCATTTTGGTGATGCTATAAAAGGCCAAATCCCAGCTTTTCCCTTCAGATTTCTCCTTCCACTCTTTCTTTTCCCCTTTCTTTCTCTCATTCTCTCTCTAGAAACTGAAGAACTCCGATTGAATCTTCACTAAATTCTAGAAAAAGTCACTGGAATCTGGGTAGGTTCATCAAACGTTTGTCGAAAAATTTAACCGGTATCAAAATCTTCACCGGATTTTGGGAAAGCTGCAAAAAAATTCATTGAAAATTAGAAATTTTCCAAAAAAATCTCTTTTTTTAACCTAAAAAACTCCTAAAATTTTTTTTGCTTTTTTTTTTCTTTCTCTATTTTTTTCATTTCCTTGTGTGTTATGTTTGGTATTTATAGGATGAAGCAGGAGAGTTCCTAATTAACTCTAAGTCCTACCCTTGACTGAATTTCCACGTTATCCCTGAACTTAAGAAAACTAAAACCCATTGCAATTGTACCAGCATCCCGTACACAATAGAATTTTTATTTTTTATTTTTTTAAATTTTACTATTTCAGCTATTATCCTATTATCTAAAAATGAAAAGAAAAATCAAAATAAAAAAATAAAGCTTATTAAAATAATAAACAGCTAGGCCTGACTACTGGACCCCATTGAGCCAAGCCTGATGGGCTTAGGCCCAGACCCTATTGAATCAGGCCCAATAGGCTTGGGCCCAAACCAATTAAGGTGTCAACAACGGCCCCTTTTTGTGCATTTTCTATGCAATAAAAATTGTGTAAAGACATAGACACCAAGCCTATGATCATCCCAACACATTCATTTTTTCTTTTTTTTTATTTTTGTTTTTCTTGAAAAAGTAAACAAGGTTCCTCTAAGCAGGAGCTCAACAACTTTGAGAAAAATAAATGGCTCCTCTAAACAGCGGCATAACAACTTTGAAAAATAAAGGCTCATTGACAATCATGTCCATAGGAGTCATAATTCAGGTCTAATGAAATTTGTAATGAAAACTCAAAGATTCATAATTCGAGTTCGAAATTCTAAAGGTTCAGATTCGCAAGAACCTTTCAACTTTGCAAGAATTCACTAAAATTTGATTATCAAAATTTCAGTTTCACAAGAATTCAAATCTATAAGATCTCAATATTTGCACTTGCAAATTGTAAGATTCTCACCCATATCTAAAGATTCACATTTGAATTTTAGAGATTCACATCTAAAAGTTCAAAAACTTTTCATTCGAGGTAAATTTAGGGTTCACATCCAAAAAGTTTAAGCTTTTTCGTTCAAATTTTGGAGATTCATATCCAAAAGTTCAAAGCTTCTCATTCGAGTTCGAAGATTCACATCTGATAAATTTCATGGTTTCACATCTCAAAAATTCTCATTTGAGAATTTCTTAAAGATTCCCATTTAAAACTCAAAGATTCTCATTAGAAGATTTCTTAAAAATTCTCATTTGAGGGTTCACAATTTTATCTTAAAAGACTTCATCCAAAGATTCATGATTTTTTTCTAGATGACTTTTCAAAGTTAAAATTTTATATGTAATAAATGTCATGACCAATGATAAAAATGCTTTCTTAATGGTGCAAATGCAACAATCTAGATTCTCACAATACTAAAAATGTCATGTTCTCAACCATGAGTTAAATATTTGTTGCATAATGCAAATGCATGGCCAAACCAAAGTTTTAAACATTCTCCAGACAACAATGCAAATGCAATGCATGTAATGCAGATGTCACTGTCATAAAATTCTAATGTGGTAACATGGTTCTCAAGTCCCCATCATTTCACATTTGCCAATTTTAGCTTCTCAGCTCTTTAAAACAAGTTTCATCAACCGATCTTCATCATTCATAGGCTTCTCAGCATTAGCAAGTTCAGAACAAGTTTCATCCTTCATTATTTGATCACCACTCATAGGTTTCTCAGCACTAGCCATTCCAAAATAAAATTTATTTTTTATCACTTGATCACCACTCATAGGCTTTTCAACATTAGCTATTCCAGAACAAATTTCATCTTTCATCATTTGGTCACCACTCATAGGCTTCTCAACACTAGCCATTCCAGAACAAATTTTATCCTTCATCATTTGTTCACCACTCACAGGCTTCTTAGCATTAACAGTTTCAAATAAATTCTATCTTCTATCACTTGGTCACCATTCATAGGCTTCTCAGCACTAGCCATTCCAGAATAAATTCTATCTTCTATTACTTGGTCACCACTCATAGACTTCTCAGCACTAGTCATTCCAAAACAAATTTCGTCCATTACCCTATATCATTTAATCATAACTCACAGGTTTCTTAACATTATCAATCTCAGAATAAATTTTATCAATTGATCCACATTATGTTCATCACTTGATCACAACTCATAAGTTATGTCAACCAATCCATCACCATATTCATTTCTTGATCACATCATCCTTTCATATTTTTGCCCTTTCTTCATTTTGTTAGCCAATCCATCATCATGTTCATCATTTGATCATAACATACGCCCTTTCAAATCATCTTTTCAAGTTTTCACACTCTTTTTATTTTTTTCCTTTTCATCTTGGATTTCTTTCAAAGGAATGCAAGACTCTTTATGTATCTTATCATTCATTCATTATCATTTCAAAATCATGGCATTATAAATGCAGATAAAATTTTTCTCAATTTATTTTTGGGATCTAAGAATAAAGGCACAAGGTGAATTGGAAAAAAGGCAATCAAATGAAGAGTGAGTTTGGTACAAAAACAAATAGGGAAAGAAACAAGTTTGGATGAATGGTATATCTAACCAATGAAATATTCAGACAATTCTAAACATTATCCAGGATTTTTTTTCAAAAAACTCATTTCATTGATTGTCAAATCTATTTTGAAGGCTCAGTCAACTTTGTTTCAGCTTTGAGAGATCTTTCAAATGCCTTTGATCTTCTATAAAGAATTTGAGCTATCCAACTTTCAATTCAAAGGTTTTTCTACTCAAATCAACTTTCGGGTTTTCAATTTGGTTCTTCTTTTCTTCATTTTTTTATTTTTCATTTTTTTCTTTTTTTTATTTTTATTTTTTTATTTTTTTCTTTTCTCTTCTCATTTTTCATCCATTAGTGATATCTCCCACCCATCAATCTCTAGAGTAATGTAGCATGATTTCGTTGTTCCATCATGAGCATGCTTTAGCCCAATATATGATCATTCAATTCCAGCACTCACATGAACTTTTAAAGGTTGTAATGTAGGCCATGGTGAGGGGTAATGAAAGAAATGGATAAAAATAGGCTCAAAACATGTGTTTAAAGGGTTCAAAATCAAAAGATCATTTCTCATCATTTGAAACAACTTGGCATTTTGCCCATTTCCACTTCATTTCAGTACTTTTTCTTTTTTTCATCTCATTTCTCATATAAAGACTCTCATTACTTTACCCTAAATCATGTATGGCATTCATGAATAAAAACTATTGGTTTATGACAAAACAAAATGCTATAACTATTTGAAATAAATAATTGTTTAAATAGTTACAATTATTTGAATGTGCTCAGAAAATATATTTATTTTTTAAATTTCTATATAGTAATTTTTGGAATATTAATAAATTTATATTATTTTATTTAGAATAAGCTTGTATAAACATAAACAATTGTTTAATGACAAAACAAAAGGTCAAAACAATTTCAAATAGATAATTGTTCGAATAGTCATAACTATTTAAACTTGTACAGTAAACATATTCATTTTTTAAATTTCTTACTCATTAATTTTCTAAATATTAATAAATTTGTATTATTTTATTTTGAATAAGCCTATATGAATTGATACAATTGTTTTATGATGAAACAAAAGGTCATAAAGATTTGAAATGGATAATTATTTAAATATTTATGATTATTTGAACTTGCTCAATAAACATATTCATTTTTACAATTTTTTACTTATTAATTGTTAAAATATTAATAAATTAATAGTATTTCAATCCAAATAAGCTTGTATGAACAAAAATAATTATTTTACGACAAAACAAAAAGTCATAACGATTTAAAATAAATAATTACTCAAATAGTCATAACTATTTGAACTTATTTGATAAATAGATTTATTTTTTTAAATCTTTTACGTATTAATTATTTTAATATTAATAAATTTGTATTACTTTATTTGAAATAAGCTTGTATGAATGGCAAAAATTATTTTATGATAAAACAAAAGGTTATAATGATTTGGAATAGATAATTGTTCAAATAGTCATAACTATTTGAACTTGTTTAATAAATAGATTCATTTTTTAAATCTATTACTTATTAACTTTTAGAATTTTAATAAATTAGAATTATGTTATTTCAAATAAGCTTGTATGAACATAAACAATTGTTTTGTGATAAAACAAAAGGTTATAACTATTTAAAACAGATAATTGTTGAACTTTCATAACTATTTATACTGGTCAAGCTAATAGATTTATTTTTTAAATCTATTGCTTATTACTTTTTATAATATTAATAAATTAGCATTAATTTATTCCAAATAAGACTGTATAAAAAATTATTTTATGATAAAACAAATGGTCATAGCAATTTGAAATAAATAATTGTTCAAATACTTGTAAATAATTGAACTAGTTTAGTAAATAAATTTATTTTTTAATTCTTACTTATTAATTTTCAAAATATTAATGAATTAATATTATTTTATTCCAGACAAACTTATTTGAACAAAAACATTAGTTTTAAGACAAAACAAAATGTCATAACGATTTGAAATAGATAATTGTATAAATAGTCATAATTATTTGAACTGGTTCAAAAAATAGAATTAGTTTTTTAAATCTCTTACTGATTAATTTTTGAAATACTAATAAATTTGTTTATTTTATTCCAAATAAGTTAGTAAGAATTGAAAAAATTATTTTACAACAAAACAAAAGGTCATAATGATTTGAAATAAAGAATTGTTCATATAGCCTTAACTATTTAAATTGGTTCGACAAATAAATTTATTTTTTAAATCTCTTAGTTATTAATTTTCAGAATATTATTACATTAGTATTATTTTATTCTGAATAAGCTTGTATGAACAGAAATAATTGTTTTATAACAGAACAAAAAGTTATAACAATTTGAAATATATAATTATTCAAATAGTCATAACTATTTAAACTAGTTCAGTAAACAAATTTATTTTTTAAATCTCCTACTTAGTAATTATTGAAATATTAATAAATTAGTATTATTTTATTCCAAATAGGCTTATATGATGAAAAACTATTATTTTATCAAAAACAAAAGTTCATAACGATTTGAAATAGATAATTGTTTAAATAACCATAATTATTTGAACTGATTTGATAAATTGAATTATGTTTTAAATCTCTAACTTATCAATTTTTTAAATATTAATAAAGTAATATTATTTTATTTTGGATAAGCTTTTATAAACTGAAACAATTATTTTATGATAAAATAAAAGGTCATAATAATTTTAAATAGATAATTGTTTAAATAGTCATAACTATTTGAATTTGTTTGGTAAACATATTTATTTTTTAAAATTTCTTGCTTATTAAATTTTTGAATGTTAATAAATTAGTATTATTTTGTTTTGAACAAGCATGTATGAACTAAAACAACTATTTTATAACTAAACAAAAGCCCAAAATGATTTGAAATCGATAATTGTTCTAATAGCCTTAACTATTTGAACTAGATGGTAAACACATTTATTTTTTAAATCTATACTTATTAATTTTTAGAATATTAATTAATTTAACAATATTTTATTTCAAATAAGCTTGTATGAATAGAACAAATATTTAGAACAAAATGAAGATCATAATGATTTGAGATAGATAATTGTTCAAATAGTCAAAATTATTTGAACTGATTCAGTAAAAAGATTTAGTTTTTAAATATCTTATTAATTTTTGAAATAGTAATAATTAGTATTATTTTATTCTATATAATTTTGTAATGAATAGCAATAATTGTTTTATGATAAACAAAATGTCATAATGATTTAAAATAGATAATAGTTCAAATAGACATGACTATATGAACTTGTTTGGTAAATAGATTAATTTTTTAAGTCTTCAACTTATTAATTTTTAGAATATTAATAAATTAGTATTATTTTATTTTGAATAAACTTTTATAAATAGAAACAATTGCTTTATGATAAAAAAAAGAGATTATAACGACTTGAAATAAATAATTATTCAAATGGTCATAACAATTTGAACTTGCTTAGTAAATAAATTTATTTTTTAAATCTTTTACTTATTAATTTTAGAGTATTAATAAATTAATGTTATTTTATTTTGAATAAGTTTGTTTAAGTAGAATAAATTGATTTATGACAAAATAAATGGTCATAACTATTTGAATGTGTTCAGAAAATATATCTTTTTTTAATTTTTACTTATTAATTTTGGGAATATTAATAAATCTATATTATTTTATTCAAAATAAGCTTGCATTGATAGAACCAATTGTTTTATGACAAAACAAAAGGTCATAATATTTTGAAATAAATAATTTTTTAGATACTCGTAACTATTTGAATTTATTTAGTAAAAAGATTCATTTTTTTAATTCTCTTACTCTTTAATTTTTAAAATATTAATAAATTAATATTATTTTATTTCAAATAAGCCTATATGAACTAAAACAATTGTTTTATTACAAAACAAAAGGTCACAATGATTTGAAAAAAGATAATTATTCAAATAGTTATGGCTATTTGAACTTATTCGATAAACATATTTATTTTTTAAATCTTTTACTTATTAATTATCCAGATATTAATAAATTGATATTATTTTAATTCGAATAAGCTTGTACTAATAGAAACAATTGGTTTATGACAAAACAAAAAGTCATAACAATTTAAAATAAATAATTATTTAAATAATCATAATGATTTGAACTTGTTCGGTAAATAGATTTATTTTTTAAATCTTTTATTTGTTAATTGTCTTAATATTAGTAAATTTACATTATTTTATTTGAAATAAGCTTGTGTGTTCAAAATAAATTATTTTATATTAAAACAAAAGTTTATAGTGATTTCAAATAGATAATTATTCAAATAGTTATAATTATTTAAACTTATTCGATAAACATATTTTTTAAATCTTTTAATTATTAATTTTCAAAATATTAATAGCTTAGTATTATTTTATTTTGAATAAGTTTATATAAACTAAAGTTTTTTTTGACAAAACAAAAGGTCATAACAATTTAAAATAGATAATTATTCAAACAGTCATGACTATTTAATCTAGTTTGGTAAATATATTTATTTTTTAAATTTTTTACTTATTAATTATTGAAATATTAGTAAATTAGTATTATTTTAATTCGAATAAGCTTAGATAAACAGAAACTATTGTTTTATAACAGAACAAAAAGTCATAACAATTAGAATTAAATACTTGCTTAAATATTTATAACTATTTGAACTGATTTGATAAACAATTTATTTTTTAAATCTCTTATTAATTTTGAAATATCAATAGATTCATATTATTTTATTTTGAACAAATTTATACGAACAAACACATTTGTTTTATGACAAAACAAAATGTCATAACAATATGAAATAGATAATTGTGCAAATATCATAATTATGTTAACTGGTTAGGTAAACAAACTTATTTTTTAAATCTCTTACTTATTAATTTTTGAAATATTAATCAATCCATTTTATTTTATTCCGAATAAGCTAGTATGAATTGAAAAAAATATTTTATGACAAAACAAAAGGTCATAACAATTTGAAATAGATAGTTGTTCATATGATCTTAACTATTTGAATTGGTTTGGTAAAAAATTATTTTTTAAACCTTTTAATTTTTAATTTTTGAAATTGTATTAGATTAATATTATTTTATTTTGAATAAACTTATACAAACAAAAATAATTGTTTTATGACAGAACAAAAGGTTATAACGATTTGTAGTATACAATTATTCAAATAGTCATAATTATTTAAATTGATTCAGTAAGCAGGTTTATTTTTAAATCACTTATTAATTTTTGAAAGATTAATAAATTAGTATTATTTTATTATGAATAAGCTTGTATGATCAAAAACAAAAGTTATATGACCAAACATAAAGGAATAACATTTTGAAATAGATAATTGTTGCAATAGCCATAATTATTTAAACTAATTTGATAAATAGATTCACTTTTTAAATCACTTATTAATTTTTAGAATATTAATAAATTAGTATTATTTTAATTCAAATAAGCTTGTAAGAACTGAAATAATTGTTTTATGACAAAACAAAATGTCATAACGATTTTAAATAACTATTTCAATTTGTTCAGTAAACAATTTTATTTTTTTTAACTCTTGCTCATTAATTTTTTAAATATCAAGAAATTAGCGTTATTTTATTTTGGATAAGTTTCAATGAATTGAAACAATAGTTTTATGTTAAAACAAAAGGTCATAATGATTTTAATAAATAATTGTTCAAATAGTCATAACTATTTGAACTTGTTTGGTAAACAGATTTATTTTTTCAAATATTTTGCTTATTAATTTTTCCAATTTTAATAAATTTGGATTATTTTATGATGAATAAGCTTGTAAGATATGAAATAAATATTTTATGACTAAACAAAAGGTTAGAACGATTTGAAATAGATAATTATTCTAATAGTTTTAACTATTTAAACTAGTTCGGTAAATATATTTATTTTTTAAATCTCTTACTTATTAATTTTTGAAATATTATTAAATTAGTATTATTTTTAACTGAATAAGCTTCTATAATCAGAAACAATTATTTTATAACAAAATAAAGATTTTAACAATTTGAAATTGATAATTATTCAAATAGTCATAACTATTTAAACTAGTTCGGTAAACATATTTATTTTTTAAATATGTTATTTATTAATTTTTGAAATACTAATCAATTAATATTATTTTATTTCAAATAAGCTTGTATGATAAAAAAAAACAATTGTTTTATGACAAAACAAAAAGATCATAATGATTTGAAATAGATAATCATTCAAATGACCATAATTATTTTTAAAAATTTTTACATAATAATTTAGGAAATATTAATAAATCATTATTATTTTATTTCATCTAAGCTTGTGCTAATTGAAACAATTGTTTAATGAGAAATTAAAAGGTTATAACAATTTTAAATAGACTATTGCTCAAATAATAATAACTATTTGAACTTGTTTGCTAAACATATTTTTTTTAAATCTCTTTCTTATTAATTTTTCGAATGTTAATAAATTAGTATTAATTTATTCTGAATAGGCTTGAATTGACTAAAACATTCATTTTATAACTAGAGAAAATGTTAGAACAATATGAAATAGATAAATTATTCTAATAGTCTTAACCATTTAAACTGATTTAGTAAACAAATTTATTTTTTAAATCTCTTACTTATTAATTTTTGAAATATTATTAAATCAGTATTATTTTAATCATATAAGCTTGTATGACCAAAACAATTGTTTTAGGACAAAAGAAAAAGTCATAATAATTTGAAATACTTAATCATCAATATAGTCTTAACTATTTGAACCGGTTCGATAATTAGATCTATTTTTTAATTTTCTTGGTTATTCGTTGATATGATCTTAACTATTTGAACTAGGTTGAAAATTAGATTTATTTTTTTAATTTTCTTGGTTATTAAGTTTTGAAATATTATTAAATTAGTATTATTTTATTTCGAATAAAATAGTATGAACAGAACCAATTGTTTGATAACAAAATAAAAGCTAATAACTATTTGAAATGGATTGGTAAGTAGATTTACTTTTAAATCTTCTACTGATTAATTTTTTAAATATTAATATATTAGTATTATTTTATTTCGAATAAACTTATATTAACAAAAACAATTGCTTTATGACAAAATAAAAAGTAATAATTATTTAAAATAGATAATTGTTCAAATAATTATAATTGTTTGAACTGGTTCGGTAAACAGAATTATTTTTCAAATCTCTTGCTTATTAATTTTTGAAATATTAATAAATTCATTTTATTTTATTCCGAATAAGCTAGTATGAATTGAACAAAAGGTCATAACAATTTAAAACAGATAAGTGTTCATAGTTTTAACTATTTGAACTGGTTTCATAAAAAAATTTATTTTTTAAATCTCTTAGTTATTAATTTTTGAAATATTATTAGGTTAGTATTTTTTATTTCAAATAAGTTTGTATGAACAGAAATAATTGATTTATGATAGTACGAAAGGTTATAATGATTTGAAATATACAATTAGTCAAATAGTTATAACTATTTAAACTATTTTGGTAAACAGATTTATGTTTTAAATCTCTCATTAATTTTTGAAATATTAATAAATTAATATTATTTTATTCCAAATAAGCTTGTATGATCAAAAACAATTGTTATATGACCAAACAATAGGTAATAACGATTTAAAATAGATAATTGGTGAAATGGCCATAATTATTTGAATTGATTCGATAAATAGATTCACTTTTTAAATCACTTATTAATTTTTGAAATATTAATAAATTAGTATTACTTTATTTAAAATAAGCTTGTATGAACTAAAATAATTATTTTATAACTGAACAAAAGGTCATAACTATTTGAATTTATTCAATAAACAAATTTATGTTTTTAAACTCTTGCTTATTAATTTTGGAAATATTAAGAAATTTGTAGTATTTTATTTTGGATAAGCTTTTATAAATTGAAACAATTGTTTTATGTCAAAACAAAATGTCATATGATTTTAAATAAATAATTATTCAAATAATCATAATTATTTGAACTTATTTGATAAACAAATTTATTTTTTAAATTCCCTACTTATTAATTTTTAAAATATTAATAAATTAATATTATTTTATTTCAAATAGGTTGTATGATGAAAAACAATTATTTTATGACAAAAGAAAAGTTCGTAACAATTTGAAATAAATAATTGTTCAAATGGCCATAATTATTTAAACCAATTTGATAAACTAACTTATTTTTTAAATCTCTAACTTATCAATTTTTAAAATATTAATAAGATAATGTTATTTATTTTAAATAAGCTGTTATGAACTGAAACAATTATTTTATGATAGAACAAAAGGTCATATTTATTTTAAATAGATAATTGTTCAAATAGTCATAACTATTTGAACTTGTTTGGTAAGCAAATTTATTTTTTAAAATTTATTGTTTATTATTTTCTGAATGTTAATAAATTAGTATTATTTTATTTCAAATAAGCATGTATAAACTAAAAAATTATTTTTGACTAAATAAAAGGTTTGAATGATTTAAAAGATATAATTGTTCTAAGAGTCTTAACTATTTGAACTAGTTCGACAAACACATTTATTTTTTAAATCTTTTACTTACTAATTTTTATAATATTATTAATTTAGCAATATTTTACTCTGAATAAGGTTGTGTAAACAGAAACAATTGTTTTATGACAAAATAAAAATCATAACTATGTGAGATGGATAATTGTTCAAATAATCATAACTATTTGAATTGGTTCGATAAATAAATTTAGCTTTAAATCTCTTATTAATTTTTGAAATATTAATAAATTATTATTATTTTATTTTGAATAATTTTGTATGAATGGAAACAATTATTTTACGATAAAACAAAATGTCATAATGATTTGAAATAGATAATAGCTTAAATGGACATGATTATTTGAACTTGTTCGATAAATAGAATTATTTTTTAAATCTCTAACTTATTAATTTTTAGAATATCAACAAATTAGTATTATTTTATTTCAAATAAACTTGTAAGAATAGAAAATATTGTTTCATGACAAAACAAAATATCATAACAATTTGAAATAAATAATTATTCAAATATCTATAACTATTTGAACTCGCTTGGTAAACAAATTTATCTTTTAAATTTTTTACTTATTAATTTTTGAAATTTTAATAAATTAGAATTATTTTGTTCCAAATAAGCTTTTATGAACAGAAACAATTGGTTTATGACAAATAAAAGGTCATAACAATTTAAAATAGATAATTGTTTAAATAGTTATAACTATTTGAACGTGTTTAGAAAACATATTTATTTTTTAAATTTTTACTTATTAATTTTTGAAATATTAATAAATTTATATTATTTTATTCGAAATAAACTTGCATGAATAGAACCAACTATTTTATGACAAAACAAAATAACATAATGTTTTGAAATAGATAATTGTTCAGATAGTCATAACTATTTGAACATGTTTGGTAAACAGATTTATTTCTTACTTCTCTTACTTATTAATTTTTTGAATATTAATAAAATAGTATTATTTTTTTCAAATAAGCTTATATGAATTGAAACAATTGTTTTATTACAAAACTAAAGGTCACAATAATTTGAAATAGATAATTATTCAAATAGTCAAGACTATTTGAACTTGTTTAGAAAACATATTTATTTTTTAAATCTTTTACTTATTAATTGTTGAAATATTAATAAATTAATATTATTTTAATCTGAATAAGCTTGCATGAACAGAAACATTGTTTTATGACACAACAAAAGTCATAACAATTTGAAATAAATAATTATTCAAATAATCACAAAGATTTGAACTTGTTCAATAAATAGATTTATTTTTTAAATCTTTTACTTATTAATTGTCTTAATATTAATAAATTTGTATTATATTATTTGAAATAAGCTTGTATGAACAGAAAAAAAATTATTTTATGACAAAACAAAAGGTTACAGCAATTTCAAATAGATAATTATTGAAATAGTCATAATTATTTAAACTTGTTCGATAAACAAATTCATTTTTTAAATCTCTTAATTATTAATTTTCGTAATATTAATAACTTATTATTATTTTATTTTGAATAAGCTTATATGAATTAAAATAAATTTTTTATGACAAAATAAAATGTCATAACGATTTGAAATAGATAATTATTCAAATAGTCATGACTATTTAATCTAGTTCGATAAACATATTTATTTTTATAATTTTTTACTTATTAATTGTCAAAATATTAATAAAGTCGTATTATTTTAATCTAAATAAGCTTGTATAAACATAAACAATTATTTTATAACAGAATAAAATGTCCATACGATTTGGAAATAAATTTAATTTATCAAAATAGTCATAACTATTTGAACTCGTTTGATAAATAGATTTATTTTTTAAATTTCTTACTAATTTTTCGAAATCATTATAGAGTTAGTATTACTTTATTATGAAAAAACTTATATGAAATAAAAAATATTTGTTTTATGACAAACAAAAGTCATAATGATTGAAAATAGATAATTGTTCACGATAGTCACAATTATTTAAATTGGTTTAGGTAAACAGAATTATTTTTAAATCTCTTATTAATTTTGAAATATTAATAAATCATTTTAATTTTATTCCAAAATAACTAGTATGAATTCAACACAAAAAACTTAGTTTATACAAAAGTAAAAGGTCATAACGATTTGAAATAGATCAAGTGCTTCATATAGTCTTAAATATTTGAATAAAGTTTGACAAAATAAATTTATTTTTTAATTCTCTAAGCTTATTATTTTTGAAAATATTATTATATTAGTATTATTTTATTCTAAATAAGTTTATATGAATAAAATAACTGTTTTATGATAGAACAAAAGGTTATAATAATTTGAAGTTTACAATTGTTCAAATAGTCATATATTTGACTAGTTTGATAAACAGATTTATTTTTTAAATCTCTTATTAATTTTTAAAAGAGTAATAAATTAGTATTATTTTATTACAAATAAGCTTGAATGATCAAAAATAATTGTTATATAACCAAACAAAAGGCTATAATTTTCGGTAAATAGATAATTATTCATATAATCTTAATTATTTGAACTATATAAGCAAACAGATTTATTTTTTAAATCTCTTATCAGAATATTATTAAATTAGTATTATTTTATTCTGAATAAACTTATATGAACTGAAACAATTATTTTATAACAGAAAAAAGGTTATAACGATTTGAAATAAATAATTGTTCAAATAGGAACTGCTTCGGTAAATAGATTTATTTTTTAAATCTTTTTCTTATTACTTTTTGAATTATTGATAAATTAATATTATTTTATTCTGAATAGGCTTGTATAAAGGAAAAACAATTGTTTAATGACAAAACAAAAGTTCCTAATGATTTGAAATAGATAATTGTTCAAATGATCATATTTATTTGAATTGATTCGATAAACTGACTTATTTTTTTAAATCTTTAACTTATAAATTTTCAAAATATTAATAAAGTAATATTATTTTATTTCGGATAAACTTTTATGAACTGAAAAAATTATTTTATGACAAAACAAAAGGTCATTTATTCTAAATATATAATTACTTAAATAGTTATAACTATTTGAATTTGTTCAGTAAACAGATTTATTTTTTAAAATTTGTTGCTTATTAATATTTTGAATGTTAATAAATTAGTATTATTTTATTATGAATAAGCATGTATGAGTTGAAAATTATTTTATGACTAAAGAAAAAGTTAGAATGATTTAAAATAGATAATTATTCTAATAGTCTTAACTATTTAAACTAATACAGTAAGCACATTTATTTTTTAAATCTCTTACTTATTAATTTTTAAAATATTATTATTTTAGCATTATTTTACTCTGAATAAGCATGTATGAACAGAAACAAAAGATTAAAATAATTTGAAATATATAGTTGTTCAAATAGTCATAACTATTTGAATTGGTTTAAAAAATAAATTTATTTTTTAAATCTCCTACTTATTAATTTTTGAAATATTAATAAATTAGTATTATTTTATTTTGAATAGGCTTTTATGATGAAAAACAATTATTTTATGACAAAACAAAAGTTCATAATGATTTGAAATAGATAATTGTTCAAATACCCATAATTATTTGAATTGATTTGATAAACTGATTTATGTTGTAAATCTCTAACTTATCAATTTTTAAAAAATTAATAAAGTAATCTTATTTTATTTCGAATAAGTTTTTATAAATTGAAACAATTGCTTTATAATAAAGTAAAAAGTTATACCGATTTTAAAAAGATAATTGTGCAAATAGTCATAACTATTTGAACTTATTCGATAAAAAGATTTATTTTTTAATTTCTTGCTTATTAATTTTCTAAATGTTAATAAATTAGTGTTATTTTATTTTGAATAAGCGTGTATGAATTGAAACAATTATTTTACGACTAAACAAAAGGTCATAATGATTTGAAATAATAATTGTTCTAATAGTCCTAACTATTCAAATTGGTTTGGCAAACACATTTATTTTTTGAAATTCTTACTTATTAATTTCTAGAATATTATTAATTTAGCAATATTTTACTTTGAATATGTGTGTATAAATAAAAATAAATATTTTAAGACAAACAAAGGTCATAACGATTTGAGATAGATAATTGTTTATTAATCATAACTATTTGAATTAATTTGGTAAAGAGATTTAGTTTTTAAATCTCTTATTAATTTTTGAAATAGTAATAAATTAATATTATTTTGTTCTAAATAGTTTTGTATGAATAGAAACAATTGTTTTATGATAAAATAAAATGTCATAATGATTTGAAATAGATAATAATTTAAATGGACATGACTATTTGAACTTGTTTGGTAAATAGATTAATTTTTTAAATCTTCAACTTATTAATTTTTAGAATATTAATCAATTAGCATTATTTTATTTTGAATAAACTTGTATAAATAGAAACAATTGTTTTATGACAAAATAAAAGATCATAACTATTTGAAATAAATAATTATTTGAGCTTACTTGGTAAACAGATTTAGTTTTTAAAATATTTTACTTATTAATTTTTGAAATATTAATAAATTTATATTATCTTATTTGAAATAAACTTGCATAAATAAAACCAATTGTTTTATGACAAAATAAAAGGTCATAATATTTTGAAATAAATAATTGTTTAAATAGTCATAATTATTTGAACTTATTTGGTAAATAGATTCTTTTTTTAAAATTCTCTTACTCTTTAATTTTCAAAATATTTTATTCCAAATAAGTTTGTATGAACAAAAACAACTGTTTTATGGTAAACAAAAGGTTATAACAATTTGAAATAGATAATTATTCAAATAGTTAAAACTATTTGAATTGGTTCAGCAAATAGATTTATTTTTTAAATCTCTTATTAATTCTTGAAATATTAAAAAATTAGTATTATTAATAATAAGTTATGCATATTTAATAGCATTTTAAGAAATCAATATTTTATATTAAAAGTAGTTTTAGTCAATATCCCTTGTAAATATATAAATAGACATCATTGATGATTACATCGACATAATAATAGTTCTTGATTGCTTAAAATATTTTTTTTAGAATATATTTATAAATCAATATTTTTTAATTAGTAAAATTCAAGTAAGTACGCATTTTTTTACTATAAAATTAAATTACAAAATGATTTATAAGACATAAATAAGTATAAATCAAAAACAGAAGTAAGTGATCATGAAAAAGAAAACATTATGTATTTATTTTATTTGAAGCAACAAAAACTTTATAACAATATGTTTTTAAATCAAAATAAAGAATTTAAATGAATTTAATGATGATCGATTACTTCACAAATTTATAAAATTGAAAACAAAAATCCACTACAAAAAAGTTAAAAGAAAAAGCTCAAGAAAAAGCATAAAATAAAGAAGAAAAAGAAGTACAAAATCCAATTTGATTGTGATAGAAAACAATTATTTGAAAAAATATATAAAAAATGAATGAAGATGATGACCAAAAACCAAAAAAACTTAAAAGAAAACTTCTAAAAAAAGTTAAAATAAAGAAAGATTAAATATTTATTCTTTATTAGAATTTTAGTTCAAAATTTTTGTTATATTTATTTTTTTCAAACTTAAATTTATATTTCCAATTTAATTTAATATAATGATAGTTATTTCAATTTTATTACTATAAAGGTATTAAAATTATTTTTATTATATTAGAATTATAATTTAGTTAACAATTTCATGCTATATAATATATATTTATAACAAATTTCTTGATTTTAAAGGTTTGTAAGTAATAATTTAATATTTTATATCATAAAAATTTTTAAGTACTTAAATGAAGATGATTTAAAGATCTATCCCTTTTGCTTGTAATACTACATTTTGGCATCTTCTGCTTCATGGTTTACGCTTGGAGGAATGTCTTATTTGATGTTCCAAGTAGGTGGCGAGCTTAATTTTCTACAGATAATTGAGATTGCCTTTTACAATATAGTAATGATCAAAATTTTGATATGGTATGCCTGAATTGGTCTTGCATATAACAGCAGCTAAAAGTGACAACCAAGATTAAAAAAGTGCATTGTGTAGTAATTTTCTAATAAAAAAATATAAACTAGTCAATTATCTTCTTACCTTGGGAACTGTTAGACATGATTCTCTTATGCAATGATCAATATGAAATGTAGTTTGGCCATTTTTGCTCTTGGTTCTTTGATCCACTCTTTTATCCTATATCAAGTATCGAACAATCCAAATTTTCATTCCAATAGTTGCCAAATGCAAAGGTGTATTTCATCATTATTAGGTTGGTTTATAAGTCCTTCTATTTTTGTTGTTTCCAGCATATACCCGATGACATTACCTTTCCCATTAAGGATAGCAGCATGTAGAGCATTGCGCTCACATAAATCAAGAAGTTTCGATAGATTCTGGACATTTTCAAATGATCTTTCTTATAACATTAACATGACCATTACTAGCTGTAACATGAAGTGGTGAGTGAGCATGTTTGTCCAATATATATACAACACTATTATCAAGATCCAATAATTGTTTCAGTATTTTATAGTGGAGAGAGGCTCTTCCATGAGGGTCAACTTCTTTGATCAACGTGGTTTGGCTCTTGTGAGGGCTTGTATGATACCTTATGTTTACACAGGAAATTTGTTAAGATAAAAAAAAAAACCAGAAGCACTATAAAAAAGAAATACTTAGCAAAAATCTAATATCTCTATTTTGGTATAGAAATTAGAATTGCAAGCGTTTTGAAACAGTAAGAACTACAATGTTGTGTAAGAGAAATTTGTGAAAATAAATGAACCAAACATGAAAATTACCATAATGGCTTTCAATGGCAGTAGCATGTAAAGCTGTTTGGCCATCTGAAACCTTAGAAGCTACGAACTTATTTGTTGATGTCATAATTTTCATTCACTATCTCTAGCTTTCCTTCTCTGGAAGCAAGATTCGAAGGCAATTCACCAGCAAATTTTTTTAAAAAAGTCAACTTAAGATCGACCTTTAACAAGAGTTGAATCATTCTAAGATGAACATTCCTGAGAGTTTCATGTAAAACTATGTTGTTTTTCTTGTTAACCATTCTCAGAATCTCAAACTTGCTAATGATTTCATCTTTATTAGTTTCTTTCCAACCTGCCCTTACAGCAATATGTAAAGGTATATTTTCATCTAAATTCTGCTTTATCAGAAGTGATCCATGCTTGCCATAAATCTCACTGATAATAATCTTGTGTCCAAATTTCATAGATGTGTTTTCCTTGGGTGTTACTTTTAAAAGTAGTATTGGATTTTGATATAGAAAATGTTTGAAGGAACAAATTTTGCCTAACTTGACATATTGGTTGAATTTTGGATCCATTGAATGATCATATCTAGAATTGTTAACGGGTAAAGCTTTTGATTCCCTAACTACATTATAAAAAAAAAAGGTATATTCCCTTTTACAATTTGGCTCTATACAATATTTAGTCAAAATATCACTGGCCTGCCTCTTTATAGATTGAAATATAGCTTTTGCTTTAACTTTTACTAAATGAAAATAAAATATACATAGGTAGAAAATCATTTTAGGTAACAAATTCAATATAATTGGCCAACATGAACTATTTCAAAGGGTCCAAGTTTGTGACTTGACGAAAGCACAATATTACAAAAAGTTGCATGAAGGAAAAAGACAATGAAAAGTTATTTACAAACTTAGAAAGAAAAACAAAATTTTAAAGTTTTCAAAGATGACAGTTTCGTGACTTTTCAAGCCATATGCAATTTAATAGTCTAAAGTTTTGTTGTTTCTTTGGATAAAAGTTGCTTAAAGGCACAAAACATGAAAACAAATGCTAATATTCTAAATATAAAATATTTGAAGCAGGCCAAACAAAACAGGACTATCTCATTTTACAGAAAAAAATTTTTACTGCAGTTGCCTCAACATTATCTTCAGTTACATGATTGATTGAAATTATTGAAATCAACATTTATTTTGTTGCCGAACATAAATCATAAACTGACCAATTTCAAAGCACAATAATTCATTTTATATGGCACAAAAAATATGTATTTATCATATTTTGTTCTGATTAATTTTAAAATTGAATCAAAATAATTTGTTAAACAATTTTTATTTGTTTTGCATCTACTGGATTTAAAAAATATTTTCATTAATTATTATCTCAATAAATATTTTGAATTTATTAAACCATCAAATAAATTGAACAAATTAAATTTCATTCTAATTAATTTGGATTTGAAATTATTCCGAGAGGGCTCAATAAAACATTGTGGCTTATCTTATTTTAAATTCTTATTATTTTATTTTTTAATTTTAATTTCTTTGAAAAAAAAATCAAAATAATAAAAAAAAGGAGAAAGCTTGAAAACTCTAAATGGTCAAAATTCAAATAATTCCATCGTTGAATTCAAGCCGATTGCCCACTGTATTGTTGTCTAACCTGCCAGCACAAAAATTGTAAAGTCTTTCTCAAATCTCATAAAATCGAAAATTTGAATTAAAGTGTTTCTTAAATCTAAAAAAATTGGGGATTTGAACTGGATCTGGCCAAAAATTGAGGCGAGAGAGGAGGCCAATTTTTGGACGAAGAAGGCAATGCCAAAAATCCAACAAGCCATTGCCTCCACCGGCAACCATGTGTACCACCATACCTTCCCGCCTTAAACCGCCACCACCATCCCATTCCCTTTCCTTTGCCAGCCGATCGCCAACCCAACCCCACCGATCTCCCCCCAGGAACAGCTCCCATCTCCCACCTACCCTCCACCCACAGCCCTACTGAGATAGCCATCGAAACTGCCAACAAGTAAATAGCAACTGTCACAGCCAAAAACAAAAAATAAAAAAACCAAGCCAACAAAGCCAAAAAAAAAAAAATTGCAAACAACCACAGGGCTCTATTGTGGAATCCATCGGGAAAAAAAAAAAAAAAGAAACAGAAAAGGGCCCGTTGAGGATGAAAAGGGCTTTTGGTCATGGGATTTTTTTTGTTTTTATGAGTGATTTGGGAGAGTATTTTTAAGATTTTGGGAAAGGAAAGAAAAGAGCTATTTTTTTGGGCAGTGGGAGCGACGGCGGTGTATGGAGGTCAGCGCGGGCGAGGAGACTTTTGGATGATCTGAACCGGTAGAAAGGAAGGATGGAAAGGGAGAAACAACATACTTTGGTTTTAGGACGACCGGATGGCGAGAAGAGGGTGAACGGCGGTTTAAAATTTCGGGTTAAAGTTTCAGATCTAAGCTATTATGAGGTGATTTGCAAAAAACAGAGGCTGAATCTGAGACAAGAAGGAAGAGAGGAGTCCACGGCTGAAATTTTGGAGTCAACTGACGCTGAACGGCGGCCGGGTCAGCTACCGTCGCTGGGATCCGGGTTAGGGGAGAGTGGCCGGCTGTGTCTTTTTTGGAGAGAAAATGTTGCATTTGATACAAAAAACGGAAAACTCAGGTTTGATGCTCCTGACCCAACCCTCTTACAATGTTTGTATTTAGCAAAGTGATCAATGAATAAGGAATTGTCTAATGATGTTGTTGATAAGGTATGTGCCCCTGACATTTTTATATTTTATCTAATTACAGGTATGCACAGTATAAGAGAATATTAGAGGAAATTGACAAGTATAAAGGTGGTTTGGAGGTATTTTCTCTTGGCTATGAGAGGCTTGGCTTCACATGTAGGTTACCATTCTTCCAAATATCTAATTGTTAGCATGGGCTTATTTTTCATAACTGTAATGTTCCATATTAATTGTAGCTCCCATGGTTGCATGTTATTGCTTTTTACACTAAATGTAATTTGTTTTGATTTATTACTCTTTTCAATTCAAAAGGAGCAATTTTCAATTAAATAAAATTAGTGTTGGAATATTCTTGTGATTGATTTGTGTTGGAATAGCGTACATGATTTTCTAGATCTTTTTATTTTTATATGTTTAATATTTAGGCAGATCAATCTAATAAAGAAATAAGTTCCTTGATGCTCAACAAAGTGTGGAGCAAGTATTTGGTTCTTTGGTGCAAGAAAAAATCGAGAATTTTATTAAAGTCCTTAGAATTAGTCCTTTATCTATTATTTCACTTTTATATGTTTATTTTATTTATTTATTTATTTGTGAATGTCTTCCCCGTGTTTCCTTTATCATTTCTTTGTATTACATTGCTTAATAGCTATCTTGTTAACTTTAATTTTTAGTAAAAATGTTATTCTCCATTCGTGTTTTTTTTTTTTTTGTCTTAGAAGTTGTTTTATGATAAGCTGATATTGCTCTTTTTCAACATAATCTCATATGGCTTTCAGTGAGACAAGAATAACTTACAGGGAGTGGGCACCAGGAGTTAGGGTTTTTTATGCATCATTTTAACATTTTGAGATTTTAACCATTAATCTTACTAACTTCTATGCAATCAAAAAAGTCTTATTAACTTCTAGGTGTTTCATATTCTCTTCAATTTTTGTGGTTATTTTACTGTATTTTCTTTTTCAGTTAGTGGCACTGATTGGAAATTTTAACAATTGGAACCCTAATGCAGATATTATGAGCCGGGTGTGTTATGCTTTTTTGTGCAAGAATAAATGCCACGTGTGCATTGAATTGATATTTTCCATGTCTGTAAGAACTGACCTGCCATTGATGGGTTACTTGACATTAAGTGAAGTTCATAATAATTGAGCAATACTTTAGTAGGTGCACCTACAAGTGATTTTCTTTGATTGCTTTCTGAATCTTCTCCTTCTATACATGACATAAATAATGCAGTCACAAGATGGAGTTGGTGCTGTCAAAATATCAGTAACTCCGCACTTTGTTTCTGAGGCAACTTTCTTGCAATTTTATATCTATTGATGAACTACACATCATTTGTGTTGCTTTTAATGAGCTATTGTCTCCCCTGCTTTTCTCTTTGACTTTGACCAATGTGCTTTGCGATGTACGCCTTAAGAAACTGTAGTATTTGCAATACCAACCGTGCATAAGTAAATGCTTATATCTTCTCTAAATGCACATGTTGAAAGAAGTTAAAAGTTATGTAAGTTTGGTTTGTCAAAACACTTAGCTTAATGTTGAATCTGAATGTAAACATGTGTGTTGATTTACATTGGCAGTGATCTATTGTCTATTTCTATGTTTAAATAACATCTAGTGTTTAATACTACAAATATTAATTGTTTTTTGGGAGATCTTTTGGCCTAATAATGCTAATGGTTCACCACCAATTCCCCATGGTTCTCAAGTGAAGGTAAATTACCTATAGATGAATATAAGTTTGGCTCTCGAAAGTTGTTGTGCTTACATTCAAATGCTACCTGTTTATTATTTCCTTTTTCCACTTTTTAAGTCAATAAAAAGAAACTATAAAAACTTGCAACTCTTTCCTTGTAGATCAACAATGTATTTAACCTTTTGATCATGACCTGTGGACCAGGAACCTTTAAGTATGATGCTTTTTTCTTTACACTGATCCTATTTCATGTGTATATGGTTTGAATAAATCATTGGTTTGTACTACAACCTTCACAATAATTAATTATTAGAATTCATGACATAAAGGCATTGAAGTATTTGATGGGGTGGTCTCCGAGTCAAGCAAAATTATTCAAGGTAGCTGAGTTCAAATCCAACTAACTCCCGCCCTAAAAAGAAGGGAGAAAGAAAGAAAAGATAAAGATGAAAAAAACAAAAACATTTCTCTGGTATTACTAAATAACGAGTATTACTTTAGTTAATGACAATGCAAATGCCAAATAGCTAGTGACTTAGATCTCTGTTAACTGCTTTGCATATAGAAATATCTTAAATAGCAGTTTCAAATCAATAACATAGAAGTTGGTTTGATTGCATTTTATTATGATTCTTCACCCATTTCTAAAACCCATTAAGAAGCCTAAATTTGCAATTAAACCAAAATTTATCTCTAGTTTTCATCATACCGTCATTTAAAGAAAATTTGTCCCACAAACACCTTCAGTCTTTATCTTCCATGCTACATTTTGATATGGTTAATCCATTTCTTAGCTTTCTTAATATTATCAACTCTGAGATGCAGGAGCCAATAATTAGCACATATGCCAACTTTAGAGATGATGTGCTTCCCCGCATTAAAAGACTTGGATATAATGCTGTTCAAATCATGGCTATTCAAGAGCACTCGTATTATGCTAGATTTGGGTATTATCTCCATCAAAATATCAGCTCATCTTTATTTGTTGTTGTTTATGTTTGTTAACTTGTACTAAAATGTTATGTTTTGGAGGTAAACAGAAATATTTCTTCAGAATTGAGTTTTTGTTATGGAAACTAACCTCTTCTACTTTTAACAAGTTGCATTTAATATGTTGCAGCTATGATGTGACAAACTTCTTTGCACCAAGCAGCCGTTTTGGAACCCTTGATGATCTTAAGTCACTGATAGATAGGGCTCATGAGTTGGGTCTACTTGTTCTTATGGATATTGTGCACAGGTAATAATTGGACTTGCAGGAGAATATCATTTCTAGAAACACACTCTTCAGCTTTATTAGCTGTTACAGTTTTTGTGCAAATGATTTTTCCCAGTTTTTTCGTACCTAAAATGAAAATATAAACCCTTTTTCTTCTTCTTTTCTTGCTTAGACTGTATGGCCATTCTTCCAATAGACTTGATGCAAATATGGCCATGAGAATATAGGCTGTTGTTGGTCCTTACTCTTACTATGTTTTTTCTAGTTGTTTTTGGCTTCCTAAAAGGTTTCTAAAGAACAAACCTAAAAGGGAGAAAGCAAAGTCATAATTGTTTGAAAATATATATGATTAAATGCAATAGAATTTGTAGTATAATTGTTCTATTCAAGGAGGAATCATAGTATTTTGTTCTATAAGAGATTATATTTTTTATTTTTAATTCTTTTAAAGTATTATTGTCTTTTCTACCCAAATGTACTTTCTGCTTCTGGAAGCAAAAAGCTAGTAGCAAAAACAACTACCGAATGGAATCTTATTGTATTGTTTACAATGAAAGTTTTTTATCTTTTGCATGTCGTTAATGTTAAATTCTTTTCTAAGCTATAGCAAATTTTTATTCAAGTATTTGCTCTGTTGCTTTGAGTAAGTAATCTTTTGCTATAAGTCTCAATTAATTTTTATTCTTTAGTTAAATTAAGTTATTAATTAATTTTCTCATCCATCTTTGTGTTTGACTGATGTTTGACGAATACAGCCATGCATCTAATAATGCGTTAGATGGATTGAACATGTTTGATGGAACCAATGCTCATTGCTTCCACTCGAGGTCAAAGGGTCACAACTGGATGTGGGATTTTCGCCTTTTTAATTGTGGAAGCTGGGAAGCAGTACTTCTATTGAAACTTCTCTTAAACAATAGCTTGTTGAAAGATTTTGGCTTCCTTCCATCCTATTGTGTGTAAATATTAATTTTTACTTGTTGCTTTAGCTACAAAGGTTTCTTCTTTAAAATCCAAGATGGTGGCTGGAAGAATACAAGTTTGATGGGTTCAGATTTGATGTTGCGACTTCAATGATGTACACCTATCATGGGTTGCAATTAATATCTGGGTGAGTTTACAGATTTTCTTTTCTGCTTGATGTTATATAATAAGTTACTCGCATGTTTAGATGTTAATCATCAAAGTTTTGACTTTATGTTATATAGAGAAGTAGAACTGATGTAACTTTTGGTTCTTGTAAGTGGTGAAGCATCATTTCTCTATGTTTGTTTCTTAGCTAAATTCTCTTGAGGACTAAAGGTTTTTAGTGTCATTGCATCTTTATAATGTATTATCTTAGCTTAACCTTTGTTTTCTTGAACTTGCTGTAGGTAGCATTTACTAGAAACTACAATGAGTACTTTGGAAATGCAATTGATGTAGATGCTGTTGTCAATCTGATGCTGGTTAATCATATGATTCATGGGCTATATCCTCAGGCTGTCACCGTTGGTGAAGATGTATGTTCTATAACTCCTCTTTGAGTCACTTTGAGCATAGTTCGACTTATAATTGTTTATTTGTTCTAGAATTACGCTGTCTGCTTTAAGTCCCCTGTCTCTTCTACAGCAATATTTGTTGAACTGGGTTGCGTAAATGGAATGGGGTTTCAATACTTTTTTACATGATCCATGAGGATGCTAAGTGTCGCAATGGTTTTGAAAAAGTTTGCACACATACTTGTGTGTGCGAAGCCTACCAAACATTTGTGTATTGTACATGTTTTTCTAATTCTCTATTGCTTCATCACTTCTCTTCATGCATCAATTGAATCCATATGCCGTGAATAAGTAGGTTACCTTGCTAGTAGTTAAGTGTTTTGATATTGTAGAATGAACTAAAGAATTGTTAAAAATGCTTGTAGTAAATTGAACTAAATTTTATTGTAGACCAAGAGTTATGGAAACATAGCAACTAAAGATGCCAAAAATGAAAATTCCAAAAACACTTGAAGGGAACAGACAAGAATATCTAGAAATTTTAAAATATCCTTGCTTTTCACATATTTCATCTTTTGTGCAAATAATTCACCTAAAGAGCTACTAGCACAATAAAAGGTAATTTATGTTTTACCCTTTAGAAATATTAGCATAGTAAGGAACATTTAATTGATAAAATGTTTATATTGGAGTGATTTAGTTGCAGATTTTCATATATTATTTGCAAAAATAACATTCTTTAAGTTCTATTAATATTGAAGAGGAAAAGAAACAATAGTTGAAGGTAGACTTCCACCATTTTAAATTGTCATCTGTCATAATAATCAATTCTTCCCTGCTTTTCTCTTTGACTCAAACCATGTCCTCTAAGATGTATGCCTTAAGAAACTGTAGTATTTGCAATACCAGCTGCTGTCTCTTCTATAGCAACATTTGTTGCACTGGGTTGCGTAAATGGATTGGGGTTTCAATACTTTTTTACGTGATCCATGAGGATGTTAAGTGTAGAAATGGTCTCTAAGATGTATGCCTTAAGAAACTGTAGTATTTGCAATACCAGCTGTTCATAAGTCAATTGCTTATATCTTCTCTAAATGCACATGTCGAAAGAAGTTAAAAGTTTTTTAAGTTTGGTTTGTCAAGACACTTAGCTTAATGTTAAATCTGAATGTAAACATGGATCTTTTTATATGTATGTGAGCATGAATATTCTTCTTAATGGACCAAGGATTGGGTCTGGTGCAGTTGGTATTCTTAAAAGCTCCAAATAGAAAAGTGAAGAAGATAAACATTGTCAAAGTTTTTATAATTAAGTGCAAAAGTCACCTTGCTTATGTAACAATTAATTGTATCAGCTAATTCATATATTTAATGTCATGCAATCTCAAGTATAAAAGGGAAGGTGACTGTGTTCTAAGTGCTTAGAAAGCTGTGTTGATTTACACTGGCAGTGATCTATTGTCTATTTCTATATTTAAATAACATCTAGTGTTTAATTCTACAAATATTAATTATTTTTTAACAGAATGAGTTTGGTGTATGGGAGATCTTTTAGCTAATAATGCTTATGGTTCACCACCAATTCCCCATGGTTCTCAAGTGGAGGTAAATTACCTGTAGATGAACATAAGTTTGGCTTTTGAAACTTATTGTGCTTGCATTCAAATGCTACTTGTTTATTATTTTCTTTTTCCACTTTTTAAGTCAGAGTAAAAAGAAACTATTAAAACTTGCAATTCTTTCCCTGTAGATCAACAAGGTATTTAACCTTTTGACCATGATCTATGGACCAGGTACCTTTAAGTATGATGCTTTTTTTTTAACACTGATCTTATTGCATGTGTATATGGTTTGAATAAATCATTGGTTGTAGTACAACGTTCATGATAATTAATTACTAGAATTCATGACATAAAGGCATTGAAGTATTTAGTGGGGCGGTCGCTAAGTCAAGCAAAATTATTCAAGGTAGCTAAGTTCAAATCCAACTAACTCCTATCCTAAAAGGAAGGGAGAAAAAAAGAAAGGATGAAGATGGAAAAAAAAATATTTTTTTGCTAGACTGTTATGATCATGTCAATTATCATTCATCCAAACTTATTTTTCCATGTGTCCATTTTAACTTTTTGGCTATATAATTATAGATTCGTATGGAAACTCCATCTGGGATTAAGGACTCCATTCTTGCTTGGATCAAGTGCTCTGTTCAAGCACCAGGTGAAATCCCATACAACGGAATATACTATGATCCGCTAGAAGAGGTATAATTAGTGGCTGTTTGATCTTTTGGTTTTGTTGAAAAGATTAGATAACTTATTTCAAACCATAAGCAGTTGAAATATTTGGAGCTTTGGGAAAATTAGAAATACCAACTAATGTTTATAATAATTTTAAAATGATTGCATGTGTGTGAAGATACATAAACAAAAGCATGCATGCATGCCTGCACACAAATATGATTAATTGATATATAAACGAATAATTAATTTCTTATTCTTCTTAGAGTAGGTTGTTTTGATGAACGTCTGCCTTTATAACATTAATATTAACATCAATGCCTTTAAAGGTTTTTAAGAAAACAATTTTGATTGGTTCTTTTTCATATATGAAGTCAGTTTCTAAATTGTGTTCTCGCTTGTTCAGATTTTATCACTGCATAGCACAGTCAACTTAGTTTAGTCTATAATATGTGTCTTATCTCAAATTTTTCTACTCTTTATCCTGACTAATGATTTTTATACTATAACAGGAAAAGTATGTATACAAACACTCCCAGCCAAAAGGACCAAAATCACTTAAGTCTATGAATCACATGTTGGAATGGGTAGCATGGTATGCATCTTCCTTTCCCTTGCAGTAACAAAATGTTTTTCAACTCTTTTGTCTCTGCTGAATTGCGTTTCCTTGATTTATTTAGTCTTAAAAGAGGAAACCTTAAGTTTGATAAAAAGCTTCATTAAATGCTATCATGTGTGATCATATTTTTTATGCTATTTCTTTCAACCTTTCCTATGAAGTGTTCTTGCAAGGTTTTGAGACTGAAAAGTAAAAAATGAGGTTTTATAAGACAATACATTTTACAGGAAAATTTATCGTAGTATTTGTATTTAAACTATCAATTTTACCTCCCCTCCCCCTCCTAAAAAAAAAAAACAAAAGGAAGATAAACATTTTGACTTGCATTGAACATCTTTAAGAGCTTCAAATAGTATAGCTATCTAGAAAGGCCTGTAAATTTTGAAACGAAACTTTCCTGGCCTCTCTTAAAGAGAAAATTTGTCAAATTAAGCTAGCAAAAAGCAACATAGGTGCATACGGCCTACTTTCGTGTTCTTTAGTTAAAGGAAGTCCTTCCATTTGGATTATACTAAATAATGAGTATTACTTTAGTTAATGATAATGCAAATGCCAAACAGCTAGTGACTTGGATCTCTATTAACAGCTTTGTGTATAGAAATATCTTAAATAACAGTTTCAAATCAATAACATAGAAGTTGGTTTGATTGCATTTCATTATGATTCTTCACCCATTTCTAAAACCCATTATCATTCAAATAAAATTTGTCCCACAAACTCCTTCAGTCTTTATCTTCAATGGTATACTTTGGTATGGTTAATCCATTTCCTAGTTTTCTTAATGTTATCAACTCTGAGATGCAGGAGCCAATAATTAACACATTTGCCAACTTTAGAGATGATATGCTTCCCCGCATTAAAAGAATTGGATATAATGCTTGTTCAAATCATGGCTGTTCAAGAGCACTCATATTATGCTTGATTTGGGTATTTTCTCCATCAAAATATCAGCTTATCTTTATTTGTTGCTGTTTATGTTTGTTAACTTGTACTAAAATGTTATGTTTTGGATGTAAACAGAAATATTTCTTCAGAATTTAATTTTGGTTATGGAAACTAACCTCTTCTACTTTTAACAAGTTGCATTTAATATGTTGCAGCTATGATGTGACAAACTTCTTTGTACCAAGCAGTTGTTTTGGAACCCCTAATAATCTTAAGTCATTGATAGATAGGGCTCACGAGTTGGGTCTACTTGTTCTTATGGATATTGTGCGTAGTAATAATTGGACTTGTAGGAGAATATCATTTCTAGAAACACACCCTTCAGCTTTATTTCCTGTTACAGTTTTTGTGCAAATGGTTTTTCCTAGCTTTTTCGTACCAAAAATGAAAATATAAACTCTTTTTCTTCTTCTTTTCCTGCGTAGATTGTATGGTCATGAGAATTTAGGCTGTTATTGGTCCTTACTCTTACTATGTTTTTTCTAGTTGCTTTTGGCTTCCTAAAAGGTTTCTAAAGAACAAACCTAAAAGGGAAAAAGCAAAGTCATAATTGTTTGAAAATATATATGATTAAATGAGTAGAATTTGTAGTATAATTGTTCTATTAAAAGAGGAATCATAGTATTTTGTTCTACAAGAGATTATATTTTTTATTTTTAATTCTTTAAAGTATTATTGTCTTTCTATCCGAATGAACTTTATGCTTCTGGACGCAAAAAGCTAGTAGCAAAAACAACTAACAAATGGAATCTTACTATATTGTTTGCAATGAAAGTTTTTATCTTTTGCATGTCGTTAATGTTAAATTCTTTTCTAAGCTGTAGCAAATTTTTATTTAAGTATTCACTCTGTTGCTTTGAGTAAGTAATCTTTTGCTATAAGTCTCAGTTAATTTTTGTTCTTTAGTTAATTTAAGTTATTAATTAATTTTTCATCCATCTTTGTATCTAACTGATGTTTGACAAATACAGCCATGCATCTAATAATGTGTTAGATGGATTGAACATGTTTGATGGAACCGATGCTCATTACTTCCACTCGGGGTCAAGAGGTCACCACAGGATGTGGGATTCTCGCCTTTTTAATTATGGAAGCTGGGAAGTATGTACTTCTACTGAAACTTCTCTTAAACAATAGCTTGTTGAAAGATTTTGGCTTCCTTCCATCCTATTGTGTGTAAATATTAATTTTTACTTGTTGCTTTAGGTACAAAGGTTTCTTCTTTCAAATGCAAGATGGTGGCTATAAGAATACAGGTTTGGTGGCTTCAAATTTGATGTTGTGACTTTAATGATGTACACCTATCATGGGTTGCAGGTAATATCAGAATGAGTTTGTAGATTTTCTATTTTGCTTGGTGTTATATAATAAGTTACTTGCATATTCAGATGTTAATTATCAAAGTTGACTTTATGTTATATAGAGAAGTAGAACTGATGTAACATTTGGTTTTTTTAGTGGTGAAGCATCATTTCTCTATGTTTGTTTCTTAACTAAATTCTCTTGAGGACTAAAGGTTTTTAGTGTCATTGCATCTTTATAATTTATTATCCCAGCTTAACTTTTGTTTTCTTGAACTTGCTGTAGGTAGCATTTATTGGAAACTACAATGAGTACTTCAAAAATGCAATTGATGCAGATGTTATTGTCTATCTGATGCAGGTTAATCATATGATTCATGGAGTTTATCCTGAGGCTATCACCATTGGTGAAGATGTATGTTCTATAACTCTTTTTTGAGTCACATTGAGTATCCTTCAACTTATAATCATTTATCTATCCTAGAATTATAATGTCTGCTTTAAGTCCCCTGTCTCTTTTACAACAACATTTGTTGCACTAGGTTGCATAAATGGAATGGGGTTTCAATGCTTTTTTACGTGATCCATGAGGATGCTAAGTGTAGAAATGGTTTTGAAAAAGTTTGCACACGTACTTGTGTGTGTGTAATCCTACCAAACATTTGTGTATTGTACATGTTTTTCTAACTCTCTACCGCTTCATCACTTCTCTTCATGCATCAATTGAATCCATATGCCATAAATAAGTAGATTTCCTTGCTAGCAGTTAAGTGTTTTGATATTGTAGAATGAACTAAAGAATTGTTAAAAATGCTTGTTGTAAATTGAACTAATTTTTATTGTAGACCAAGAGTTATGGAAACATAACAACTAAAGATGCCAAAAATGAAAATTCCAAAAACACTTGAAGGGAACGACCAAGAATCTCTAGAAATCTTAAAATATCCTTGCTTTTCATGTATTTCATCTTTTGTGCAAATAATTCACCAAAAGAGCACAATAAAAGGTAATTTATGTTTTACACTTTAGAAATATTAGCATAGTAAGGAACATTTAATTGATAAAATGTTTATATTGAAGTGATTTAGTTGCAGATTTTCATATATTATTTGCAAAAATAACATTCTATAAGTTCTATGAACATTGAAGAGGAAAAGAAACAATAGTTGAAGGTAGACTTCCACCGTCTTAAATTGTCATCTGTCATAATAATCAATTAAATAATCAGTAAAACCAATAAAGGATAATACTTAAGTGGAATGTAATCGAGATGAGTAATTCTTTTGAGAAAATGTCAATATTCTTTATCTTCGTTATGCTAATTGTGCAATTGTGTATGCTACAGGTGAGTGGAATGCCTGCAATTTGCCTTCCTGTCCAAGATGGTGTCAAATTTGATTATCGACTGCACATGGCCATTGTTAATAAGTGGATTGAGCTTGATTTTTGAAAAATGCTAAATTGATTATATATTGATTTCTTGTGAAAATTTTGAAATATATTTTGTGTTTGATTGTTATGTCACAATTTATTTGATTGTTAGCTAATTTATCTTAATTAAAATATATTATTGGCTCATCTATTGTTTATGTCATGTGTGCTTATATGAATATGATTAAACTTTATTTGATATAGTTGCAACATGGATTAAGTGATTTTCTTATAATGCTTATGTTTGTCTTAAATCATTGTTGATTATAGTTTATAATTTGTGTAGATATATTTATGCTTTTGTGATGAAATTTTTTTATTATGTTTTTGATGATAAGTGTCTTTTCTGAGTTTTTTGAATTTTATAGGGTTTTAAATTGGTTTTGACATATTTTTTTCGTGATTTACTGAATATATATATATGAATATTGAATATGTTTATTTTGGGTTCATAAATAATCTAAAAGGTTTGATTTTTGCATATTATATGAGAATTTTAACTTTAGTGACAATATTGTGATATATGATGTTTAACTTGATATATGATTTTTAATAAGTTTATATACACACACATATATCTCTTTTCTAATTGAAAAATTAGGTTTAGTGAACAAAATTTCATTTGTTTCTAATGATTTAGAATATGAAATTCATTTCAAAAAATTGGTATAATTTTTATCAATTGATTTTTTTGATGTTTTTAATTAAAATTTTTTGTCAAGAACTTTTTTTAAGTTTATATTATGAGAACTTGAAATAAGCATGAATTGACATTTTTGGGATTTTAAGTGGAACAAGCAAAGTAAATTTTCATCAATCAAGTTAAGTACATCAAAGACAAAGTTAAAAATGTGAAATGGAGAATTCAAAGCTTCATTCAATTACAAAGAGCACAATATAATTTGATAAGGATGAAGGTAATTGTATTGAATTTATGTTATGTACCTATGATTTATAATGTTTAATACATAATTTGATAAAATGTTTATTTGATATATGTAAAAATGAGATATTATGTTTGAATGTGTGAATAATTTGCACAAATTAATTATCAAGTTATTAGATAGAATTTGTTTTAATTTTGTTAAATGATTAGATTGATTAATATGCATGCTTGTTTTTTGATTGCTTCGATTAATAGTTTTTATTGCATGAATATTTATTTGAGTCTTTGGACATGGATATGAGTTAAATAGATTGATTTTTTTGAATATGCTCATTGATTGAGATCATTGAGATAGTATGTATCACATTATTTCTAAATGTTTGTATCTTTATTGGTATATTATTATGTGATTTGAAATGTTTTTTCTTGTATGATTTTGATTGAAAAATGTTTGATTGTATTTATGTACTTGCATATATTTGGATTAAGAATATTGCTTTATATTAAAATAAACTGGATTATATATTAAATAATTATGCTTTCATTATTTTTTTGCTATAACATGTGTTCATTATGCTTGAAAAATCATTATTGTATAATTTTTTATTATAATATGATGATTAAATATTTGTTTTAACTAGGATATGCTTATGAAAGAATGCTATTATGCATATATTGATTGAACATTTCATATGCTTAAAATATATTGTGATCCTTAAAAGTTTGTGAATAAAATAGCTAACAATTGGTAATAATTAGTATCAAAATTGTTAAAAAATTTTTTAACTTTCATTAACACTTGTTTATGTACCTATTATTGATATAGCTTGTACTTTTCATACAAAATTGTGTTTTAAATTGATTAATCTTTATTTTAAAAAAGAGAAATTTTAGAGTATAATTTTGTTTGATTTGTTTTTTTATAACAATTGGTATGCTTTGTGATAATATATCTTTAACAATTGATATGAGCTTGTATCCATGTGCTTAAATTTATATTTAATTGTTATTGATGTTTTTTGTTCTAAGTACATCTTATGATATTTATGAGTAGCTTACATATAATTTATTATCTTTTTGCTTATAAATTTTATGTGATTAGATTGAATGAATAATTTTATGTTATAACATTTTAATTGGATACACTTATGTTTTTGTATTTTAATATATGTATGTGAACTTTATTGTGCATATTATATTTGATTACATGCGTTAAAAATACTCATAATAATTGGTATCAAGCATTTTGTCTTCTGGCTTGAATTGACCTTTTTTTCTTTTTACAATGACAAAAAAAGAGAGTTTATAAATATTTCTTGTATGTATACAACATTTGGTATAGGAGTTTTAATATAATCTTTTTTTTTTTTTGTGTTTATTTGTTCATATCTTTTTGCTATGACAAAAAGGGAGAGAAAAATATGGATAAATTTACTTGCGTTTGACATGCATATGTTTGATTGTGTTTATTTGTATATTTGTTGAGTTGTGTTAGATTAGGATGTGTTAATTAAATTGGTGTTTTGTCAAGTAAATTTATCTTTAAGTTTTGTCATATAAAAAAAAAAGAGATTGTTAGCCTTTAATTGATCTTTATTTTGAAATAATAAAATATTAAGCTAAATAAGCTTGATCAAGATTTTGAAAAAGATTTATTTAGTACACGTTCTTAAGTTTTATTATTTTGATATTAAACAAATAATATGATTTTTAAAATTTAAATAAAGATATACAAATATTTAGATATAATGTGTTATATGCTATCTCAATGATTTCAATCAATGAACATATTAAAAAAAATCAATCTATTTAACTCATATCCATGTCTAAAGACTCGATGAATAATCATGCAATAAAAATTATTAATCAAAGCAATCAAGAAATAGGCATGTATATTAATCAATTCAAGCATTTAACAAAATTAAGACAAATTCTATATAGTAACTTGGTAATTAATTTGTGCAAATTGTTCACAAATTCAAATATAATATCTCATTCTTACATATATCAAATAAGCATTTATCAAATTATGTATTAAACATTACAAATCGTAGGCACATAACATAAATTCAATACAATTACCTTCATCCTTATCACGTTATGTTGTTGTGCTCTTTGTAGTTGAGTGAAGCTTTGAATTCTCCATTTCACATTTTTAAGTTAGTCTTTGATGTACTTAAGCTTGATTGATAAAGATTTACTTTGCTTGTTCCACAAAATCTCAAAAATGTCAATTCATGCTTATTTCAAGTTCTCCTAACATAAACTTAGAAAAGTTTTTTGACAAAAGATTTTCATTAGAAACATCAAAAAAATCAATTGATAAAAATTATACCAATTGTTTGAAATGAATTTCATATTCTAAATCATTAGAGACCAATGAAATTTTGTTCACTAAACCTAATTTTTCAATTAGAAAGGAGATATATGTGTGTGTATATAAACTTATTAAAAATCATGTATCAAGTTAAACATCATATATCACAATATTGTCACTAAAGTTAAAATTCTCATGTAATATGCAAAAATAAAACCTTTTAGATTATTCATGAACCCAAAATGGACATATTCAATATTCATATATATTTAGTAAATCATAAAAAAATATGTCAAAACCAATTTATGATCAAGATTTTGACAAACATTTATTTAGTACACGTTCTTATGTTTTATTATTTTGGTACTAAACAAATAATATAATTTTTAAAATATGAAAGCATTGTTTTAGCAGGTTTTTAAATGGAAATGAATTTGAATATCTTGAATCTAATGTTTTAAACTTGCTCAAACAAAGAAACATGGTAAAACTTGCATTGGTTTTAATTTTTCATAATGTTAAGTATTAAGTTATAAAGGATTTTGGAGCCTAATGCTTTTGAAATTTTACGTTTTGTTTTGAAAATGATTTTCACTGGAATTAAGCTTTAAAATATGAAACCATTGTTTTAACAGGTTTTTAAATGGAAATGAATTTGAATATCTTGAATGCAATGTTTTAAACTTGCTCAAACAAAGAAACATGGTAAAACTTGCATTGGTTTTAATTTTTCATAATGTTAAGTATATGTTATAAAAGATTTTGGAGGTTAAAACATCAGACTTTGTTGTTGAACAATTCTGTGCATAAAAATCATTCGCACAATTATTGCACGATTTTAATTTTTCATTGTGTTTTATACTTATTTGCTTTTAGATACATTTTTTAGGTGCTCTAAAGATGTTGAGGACATATGAATAATCTTCATATTTGGATATTATTTGTGAAGTTGTTATTGGTGCTTGATGTGATTCATTATGTGCTAAATTGTTTTAGAAGTTTATAGGAGGAGCACTCGAAGCCTAATTATTTTGAAATTTTATGTTTTGTTTTGAAAATGATTTTCACTAGAGTTAAGCTTTAAAATATAAAAGCATTGTTTTAGCAGGTTTTTAAATGGAAATGAATTTGAATATCTTGAATCTAATGTTTTAAACTTGCTCAAACAAAGAAACATGGCAAAACTTGCATTGGTTTTAATTTTTCATAGTGTTAAGTATAAGTTATAAAGGATTTTGAAGCTTAAAACATCAGACTTTATTTTTGAACAATTTTGGGCATAAAAATCATTTGCAAAATTTCAAAATTGTGGCATAAATACCATTTTTGCATGATTTTAATTTTTTGTTATGTTTCATACTTATTTGCTTTTAGATACATTTTTAGGTGCTCTAAGGAACTTGTGAGATTACATTTGGATGATCTTGATATTTGGATATTATTTGTGAAGCTGTTATTGGCGCTTGATGTGATTTGTTGTTTGTTGACTTGTTTTAGCTGTTTATTGGAGGAGCACTCAAAGCCTAATGCTTTTGAAATTTTATGTTTTTCTTAGAACATGATTTTCTCTAGTGTCAAGCTTTAAAATATGAAAGAATTGTTTTAGAAGGTTTTTAAATGGAAATGAATTTGAATATATTGAATCCAATGTTTTAAACTTGCTCAAACAATGAAACAAGGTAAAACTAGCATTGGTTTTTAATTTTTCACAGTGTTAAGTGTAACTTAGAAAGGATTTTGAAGCTTAAAATATCAGACTTTGTTTTCGAACAATTTTTGCATGATTTTTAATTTTTGTTGTGTTTCATACTTATTTGCTTTCATATACATTTTTAGGTGCTCTAAGGAACTTGTTGGATTACATATTAATCATCTTGATATTTGGATATTATTTGTGAAGTTGTTATTAGTGCTTAATGTAATTAATTGTGTGCTAACTTGTTTTACAAATTTATAGAAGCAGCACTTTAAGCCATGGTTTTGAAATTTTAAATTTTGCTTTGAAAATGATTTTCGGTGGAGTGGAGCTTTAAAATATGAAAGCAGTGTTTTAGTAGGTTTTTAAATGGAAATGAATTTGAATATCTTAAATCTAATGTTTTAAACTTGCTCAAATAAAGAAACATGGTAAAACTTGCATTTGTTTTTATTTTTTAGAGAGTTAAGTGTAAGTTATAAAGGATTTTAGAGTTTAAAACATCAGACTTAGTTTTTTAACAATTCTAGGCATAAAAATCATTCGTACAATTTCAAACTGTGACGTTTTTGCATGATTTTAATTTTTTATTGTCTTTCATACTTATTTGCTTTTTGATACATTTTTAGGTGCTTCAAGGAACTTTTGGGATTACATGTGAATGGTATTGAATCCAATGTTTTAAACTTGCTCAATAAAGAAACATAGTAAAACTTGCATTGGTTTTAATTTTTCAATATTGTTAAGTCTAATTTATAGAGGATTTTGGAGCTTAAAACATTAGACTTTGTTTCTGAACAATTCTGAGCTTAAAAATCATTCGCACAATTATTGTACGATTTTAATTTTTCGTTGTGTTTCATACTTATTTCCTTTTAGATGCATTTTTAGGTGCTCTAAGGATGTTGAGGAATTACAAATGAATGATCTTCATTTTTGGATATTATTTGTGAAGTTGTTATTGGTGCTTAATGTGATTAATTATAGGCTAAATTGTTTTAGCAGTTTATAGGGGGAGCACTTGAAGCCTAATGCTTTTGAAATTTTATGTTTTGCTTTGAAAATGATTTTTACTGGAGTTAAGCTTTAAAATATGAAAGCATTGTTTTAGCAGGTTTTTAAATGGAAATGAATTTAGATATCTTGAATCCAATGTTTTTAACTTGCTCAAACAAAGAAACATGGTAAAACTTGCATTGGTTTTAATTTTTCATAGTGTTAAGTGTAAGTTATAAAGGATTTTGAAGCTTAAAACATCAGACTTTATTTTTGAACAATTTTGGTCATAAAAGCCATTTGCAAAATTTCAAAATTGTGGCATGAAAACCATTTTTGCATGATTTTAATTTTTCGTTGTGTTTCATACTTATTTGCTTTTAGATACATTTTTAGGTGCTCTAAGGAACTTGTGAGATTACATTTGGATGATCTTGATATTTGGATATTATTTGTGAAGCTGTTATTGGCGCTTGATGTGATTAGTTGTTTGCTGACTTGTTTTAGCCATTTATCGGAGGAGCACTCAAAGCCTAATGCTTTTGAAATTTTATGTTTTTCTTCGAATATGATTTTCTCTAGTGTCGAGCTTTAAAATATGAAAGAATTGATTTAGAAGGTTTTTAAATGGAAATGAATTTGAATATATTGAATCCAATGTTTTAAACATGCTCAAACAACGAAACAAGGTAAAACTAGCATTGGTTTTTAATTTTTCATAGTGTTAAGTGTAACTTAGAAAGGATTTTGAAGCTTAAAATATCAAACTTTGTTTTCGAACAATTTTCGCATGATTTTAATTTTTTGTTGTGTTTCATACTTATTTGCTTTCAGATACATTTTTAGGTGCTCTAAGGAACTTGTGGGATTACATATTAATGATCTTGATATTTGGATACTAGTTGTGAGGTTGTTATTGGTGCTTAACGTAATTAATTGTGTGCTAACTTGTTTTAGCAATTTATAGAAGCAGCACTCGAAGCCTAATGGTTTTGAAATTTTAAATTTTGCTTTGAAAATGATTTTCGGTGGAGTGGAGCTTTAAAATATGAAAGCAGTGTTTTAGTAGGTTTTTAAATGGAAATGAATTTGACTATCTTGAATCTAATGTTTTAAACTTGCTCAAATAAAGAAACATACTAAAACTCGCATTGGTTTTTATTTTTCAGAGAGTTAAGTGTAAGTTATAAAGGATTTTAGAGCTTTAAACATCAAACTTAGTTTTTGAACAATTCTGGATATAAAAATCATTCGAACAATTCTAGATATAAAAATCATTCGAACAATTTCAAATTGTGACCTTTTTTGCATGATTTTATTTTTTTATTGTCTTTCATATTTATTTGCTTTTTGATACATTTTTAGGTGCTCTAAGGAACTTTCGGGATTACATATAAATGATCTTGATATTTGGATATTATTTGTGAAGTTGTTATTGTTGCTTGATGTGATTAATTGTGTGCTAACTTGTTTTAGCAGTATATAGAGGGAGCACTTGAAGCCTAATTCTTTGGAAATTTTATGTTTTGCTTTGAAAATGATTGTCGCTAAAGTCAAGCATTAAAATATGAAAGCATTGTTTTAGCAGGTTTTAAACGAAAATGAATTTGAATATCTTGAATCTATTGTTTTTAACATGCTTGAACAAAGAAACATGGTAAAACAAGAATTGGTTTTAATTTTTCACAGTGTCAAGTGTAAGTTATAAAAGATTTTAGGGGTTAAAACATCAGACTTTGTTATTGAATAATTCTGGGCATAAAAGAAATTCGCAAAATTTCAAATTGTGACATAAAAAACATTTTTGCATGATTTTAATTTTTCGTTGTGTTTGGGATAACATATGAATGATATTGATATTTGGATATTATTTGTGAAGTTGTTATTGGTGTTTGATGTGATTAATTGTGTGCTAACTTATTTTAGCAGTATATAGGGGGAGCCCTCGAAGCCTAATACTTTTGTAGTTTTATGTTTTGCTTTGAAAATGATTTCCGTTGGAGTCAAATTTTAAAATATGAAAGCATTGTTTTAGCAGGTTTTTAAAAGAAAATGAATTTGAGTATCTTGAATCAAATGTTTTAAATGTTCTCGAACAAAGAAACCTGGTAAAACTTGCATTGGTTTTAATTTTTCAGTGTTAAATGTAAGTTAAAAAGGATTTTGAAGCTTAAAATATTAGACTTTGTTTTTCAACAATTTTTGGCATAAAAAACATTCGGACAATTTTAAATTGTGACATAAAAATCATCTTTGCATGATTGTAATTTTTCGTTGTGTTCAGTACTTATTTGCTTTTCGATACATTTTTAGGTACTCTAAGGAACTTGTGGGATTACATATGAATAATCTTGATAATTGGACATTATTTGTGAAGTTGTTATTGGCCCTTGGTGTGATTAATTGTGTGCTAACATGTTTTAGCTGTTAACAGGGGGAGCACTCGAAGCCTAATGCTTTTAAAATTTTATGTTTTGCTTTGAAAATGATTTTCGTTGGAGTTGAGCTTTAAAATATGAAAGCATTGTTTTAGCAAGTTTTTAAATGAAAATGAATTTGAATATCTTGAATCTAATGTCTTAAACTTGTTCAAACAAAGAAACACGATAAAACTTGCATTGGTTTAAAATTTTCACAATGTTAAGTGTAAGTTACGAAGGATTTTACAGCTTAAAACATCAGACATAGTTTTTGAACAATTCTGGGCAAAAAAGCCATTCGCACAATTTCAAATTGAGACATAAAAGCCTTTTTTGCATGATTTTAATTTTTTATTGTATTTCATACTTATTTGCTTTCAGATACATTTTTGGGTGCTCTAAGGAACTTGTGGGATTACTTATGAATGATCTTCATATTCGGATATTATTTGTGAAGTTGTTATGAGTGCTTGATGTGATTAATTATGTGCTAAATTATTTTAGCAGTTTATAAGGGGAGCACTCGAATGCTAATGCTTTTGAAATTTTTTGTTTTGCTTTGAAAATGATTTTCACTGCAGTCAAGCTTTAAAATATGAAAGTATTGTTTTCGCAGGTTTTTAAATGGAAATTAAAATTTGAATATCTTGAATCCAATGTTTTAAACTTGCTCAAAGAAACAAACACGGTAAAACTTGCATTCATTTTAATTTTTCATAATGTTAAGTGTTAGTTATAAAGGATTTTAGAGACTTATTTGCTTTTAGATACATTTTTAGCTGCTCTAAGGAATTTGTGAGATTACATTTGGATGATCTTGATATTTGGATATTATTTGTGAAGCTGTTATTGGCGCTTGATGTGATTTGTTGTTTGTTGACTTGTTTTAGCTGTTTATTGGAGGAGCACTCAAAGCCTAATGCTTTTGAAATTTTATGTTTTTCTTAGAACATGATTTTCTCTAGTGTCAAGCTTTAAAATATGAAAGAATTGTTTTAGAAGGTTTTTAAATGGAAATTAATTTGAAAATCTTGAATCCAATGTTTTAAACTTGCTCAAACAAAGAAACATATAAAACTTGCATTAGTTTTAATTTTTCATGGTGTTAAGTGTAAGTTATAAAGGATTTTAAAGCTTAAAAGATCAGACTTTGTTTCTGAATAATTTTGGGCATAAAAATCTTTCACACAATTATTGCATGATTTTAATTTTTCGTTGTGTTTTATACTTATTTTCTTTTAGATACATTTTTAGGTGCTCTAAGGAAGTTGGGGAATTACATATGAACGATCTTAATATTTGGATATTATTTATGAAGTTGTTATTGGTGCTTGATGTGATTAATTGTGTGCTAAATTTTTTTAGCAGTTTATAAGTGGAGCACTCGAAGCCTAATGCTTTTCAAATTTTATGTTTTGCTTTGAAAATGATTTTCATTTTAGTTAAGCTTTTAAAATATGAAAGCATTGTTTTAGCAAGTTTTTAAATGGAAATGAATTTGAATATCTTGAATCCAATGTTTTAAACTTGCTCAAACAAAGAAACATGGTAAAACTTGCATTTGTTTTAATTTTTCTTAATGTTAAGTGTAAGTTATAAAGGATTTTGGAGCTTAAAACATCAGACTTTGTTTATGAATAATTCTGGCTGTAAAAAGCATTCGCACAATTTTGAAGCTTAAAACATCAGACTTTATTTTTGAACAATTTTGGGCATAAAAACTATTTGCAAAATTTCAAAATTATGGCATAAAAACCATTTTTGCTCGATTTTAATTTTTTGTTGTGTTTCAACTTATTTGCTTTTAAATACATTTTAGGTGCTCTAATGAATCTGTGAGATTACATTGGAAGATCTTGATATTTGGATATATTTTTGAAGTTGTTATTGGCGGCTTGATGTGATTAGTTGTTTGCTAACTTGTTTTAGCCATTTATAGGAGGAGCACTCAAAGCCTAATGCTTTTGAAATTTTATGTTTTTCTTAGAACATGATTTTCTCTAGTTGTCAAGCTTTAAAATATGAAAGAATTATTTTAGAAGGTTTTTTAAATGGAAATGAATTTGAATATTTTGAATCAAATGTTTTAAACTTGGCCAAACAACGAAACAAGGTAAAACTAGCATTAGATTTTAATTTTTCATAGTGTTAAGTGTAACATAGAAAGGATTTTGAAGCTTAAAATATCAGACTTTGTTTTCGAACATTTTTTACATGATTTTTTTTGTTGTGTTTCATGCTGATTTGCTTTCAAATACATTTTTAGGTGCTTTAAGGAACTTGTGGGAATACATATTAATGATCTTGATGTTTGGATATTATTTTTGAAGTTGTTATTAGTGCTTAATGTAATTAATTGTGTGCTAACTTGTTTTAGCAATTTATAGAAGCAGCACTAATGGTTTTGAAATTTTAGATTTTGCTTTGAAAATAATTTTCGCTGGAGTGCAGCTTTAAAATATGAAAGCAGTGTTTTACCAGGTTTTTAAATGGAAATGAATTTGAATATCTTTAATCCAATGTTTTAAACTTGCTTAAACAAATAAACATGGTAAAACTTGCATTGGTTTTAATTTTTCACAGAGTTAAGTGTAAGTTATAAAGGATTTTAGAGCTTAAAACATCAGACATAGTTTTTGAACAATTCTGGGCATAAAAATCGCACAATTTCAAATTATGGCGTTTTTGCATGATTTTAATTTTTTGTTGTCTTTCATGCTTATTTGCTTTTTGATACATTTTTAGGTGCTCTAAGAAACTTTCGGGATTACATATGAATGATCTTGATATTTGGGTATTATTTGTGAAGTTGTTATTGTTGCTTGATGTGATTAGTTATGTGCTAACTTGTTTTAGCAGTATATAGAGGGAGCACTTGAAGCCTAATTCTTTGGAAAATTTATGTATTGCTTGAAAAATGATTGTCGCTAAAGTCAAGCGTTAAAATATGGAAGCATTATTTTAGCAGGTTTTTAAACGAAAATGAATTTGAATATCTTGAATCTATTTTTTTTAACACGCTTGAACAAAGAAACATGGCAAAACATGGATTGGTTTTAATTTTTCACAGTGTCAAGTGTAAGTTAAAAAGGATTTTAGAGCTTAAAACATCAGACTTTGTCTTTGAATAATTCTGGGCATAAAAGAAATTTGCAAAATTTCAAATTGTGACATAAAAAACATTTTTGCATGATTTTAATTTTTCATTGTGTTTGACACTTATATGCTTTTAGATACATTTTTAGATGCTTCAAGGAACTTTTGGGTTAACATATGAATGATATTGATATTTGGATATTATTTGTGAAGTTGTTATTGGTGCTTGATGTGACTAATTGTGTGTTAACTTGTTTTAGCAGTATGTAGGCGGAGCACTTGAAGACTAATGCTTTTGTAGTTTTATGTTTTGCTTTGAAAATGATTTCCATTGGAGTCAAGTTTTAAAATATGAAAGCATTGTTTTAGCGGGTTTTAAAATGGAAATGAATTTGAGTATCTTGAATCAAATGTTTTAAATGTGCTCAAACAACAAAGCCTGGTAAAACTTATGTTGGTTTTAATTTTTCATAGTGTTAAATGTAAGTTATAAAAGATTTTGAAGCTTAAAATATTAGACTTTGTTTTTCAAAAATTCTGGGCATCAAAAATATTCGCAGAATTTTAAATTGTGACATAAAAACCACCTTTGCATGATTGTAATTTTTTGTTGTGTTCAGTACTTATTTGCTTGTCTATACATTTTTAGGTGCTCTAAGGAACTTGCGGGATTACATATGAATGATCTTGATATTTGGACATTATTTATAAAGTTATTATTGGCGCTTGATGTGATTAATTATTGTGTGCTAACATGTTTTAGCTGTTAATAGGGGGAGCACTCGAAGCCTTATGCTTTTAAAATTTTATGTTTTGCTTTGAAATTGATTTTTGCTGGAGTTGAGCTTTAAAATATGAAAGCATTGTTTTAGCAAGTTTTTAAATGGAAATGAATTTGAATATCTTGAATCCAATGTCTTAAACTTGTTCAAACAAAGAAACATGGTAAAACTTGCATTAGCTTTAATTTTTTACAGTTTTAAGTATAAGTTATATAGGATTTTACAACTTAAAACATCAGACATAGTTGTTGAACAATTTTGGGCAAAAAAGCCATTCGGACATTTTCAAGTTGTGACATAAAAACCTTTTTTGCACAATTTTAATTTTTTATTGAATTTCATACTTATTCGCTTTTAGATACATTTTTTAGTGCTCTAAAGAACTTGTGAGATTACATAAGAATGATATTGACATTTGGATATTAATTGTGGATTTGTTATTGGTGCTTGATGTGATTAATTGTGTGCTAACTTTTTTTAGAAGTTTATAAGGGAAACGCTCGAATGATAATTTTTTGGAAATTTTATGTTTTGCTTTAAAAATAATTTTCGCTTGAGTCCAGCTTTAAAATATGAAAAAGCATTATTTTTCAGGTTTATAAATTGAAATGAATTTGAATATCTTGAATCAAACGTGTTAAACATGCTCAAACAAAGAAACATGGTAAAACTGGCGTTGGTTTTAATTTTTCACAGCGTTAAGTGTAAGTTATAAACAATTTTGGAGCTTAAAACATCAGACTTTGTTTTTGAATAAATCTGGCATAAAAACCATTCGCACAATTTGAAATTGTGACTGAAAAACCATTTTTGCATGATTTTAATTTATCATTCCGTTTCATACTTATTTGCTTTTAGATACATTGTTAGGTGCTCTAATAAACTCGTGGGATTACTTATGAAGGATCTTGATATTTGGATATTATTTGTGAAGTTGTCATTGGTGCTTGTTGTGATTAATTGTGTGCTAAATTGTTTTAGCAGTTTATAAGAGGAGCACTCGAAGCTCAAAGCTTTTGAAATTTTATGTTTTGCTTTGAAAATGATTTTCATTGGAGTAAAGCTTTAAAATAAGAAAGCATTGTTTTTGCAGGTTTTTAAATGCAAATGAATTTGAAAATCTTGAATCCAATGTTTTAAACTTGGTCAAACAAAGAAACATATAAAACTTGCATTAGTATTAATTTTTCATAGTGTTAAGTGTAAGTTATAAAGGATTTTGGATCTTAAAACATCAGACTTTGTTTCTGAACAACTTTGTTCATAAAAGTCTTTCGCACAATTATTGCACGATTTTAATTTTTCGTTGCGTTTCATACTTATTCTCTTTTAGATATATTTTTAGGCACTCTAAGGAAGTTGAGGAATTAGATATGAACGATCTTCATATTTGGATATTATTTGTGAAGTTGTTATTGGTGCTTGATGTGATTAATTGTGTGCTAAATTGTTTTAGCAGTTTATAAGGAGAGCACTCGAAGCCTAATCCTTTTGAAATTGTTTGTTTTGCTTTGAAAATGATTTCCACTGGAGTTAGGCTTTAAAATATGAAAGCATTGTTTTAGCAGATTTTTAAATTGAAATGACTTTGAATATCTTGAATCCAATATTTTAAACTTACTCAAACAAAGAAACATGGTAAAACTTGCATTTGTTTTAATTTTTCATAATGTTAAGTGTAAGTTATAAAGGATTTTGGAGCTTAAAACATAAAATTTATTTTTGAACAATTCCGGGTTTAAAAACCATTCGCACAATTATTGCATGATTTTAATTTTTCGTTCTGTTTAATACTTATTTGCTTTTAAATACATTTTTAGGTGCTCTAAGGATGTTGAGGAATTACATATGAATGATTTTCATGTTTGGATATCATTTTTAAAGTTGTTATTCGTACTTGATGTGATTAATTGTGTGCTAAATTGTTTTAGCAATTTATATGAGGAGGACTCGAAACCTAATGCTTTTGAAATTTTTGTTTTGCTTTGAAAATGATTTTCACTGGTATCAAGCTTTAAAATATGCAAGCATTATTTTAGCCAGTTTTTAAATGGAAATGAATTTGAATATTTTGAATCAAACGTTTTAAACTTGCTCAACAAAGAAACATGGTAAAACTTGCAATAGTTTTTATTTTTCATAATGTTAAGTGTAAGTTATAAAGGATTTTGGACTTAAAATATCAGACTTTGTTTCTGAACAATTATGGGCGTAAAAACCATTCGCACAATTATTGAACGATTTTAATTTTTCGTTGTGTTTCATACTTATTTGCTTTTGGATAAATTTTTACGTGCTCTAAGGAAGTTGAGGAATTTCATATGAATAATCTTCATATTTATATATTATTTCTTAAGTTGTTATTGGTGCTTGATGTGATTAATTATTTGTTAAATTGTTTTAGCAGTTTATAAGGCGAGCACTCGAAGCCTAATGCTTTTGAAATTTTACGTTTTGCTTTGAAAATGATTTTCGCTGGAGTCAAGCTTTAAAATATGAAAGCATTGTTTTAGCAGATTTTTAAATTGAAATCAATTTGAATATCTTGAACCTAATGTTTTAAATTTGCTCAAACAAAGAAACATGGTAAAATTTGCGTTGGTTTTAATTTTTTATAATGTTAAGTGTAAGTTATAAAGGATTTTGGAGCTTAAAACCTCAAACTTTGTTTCTGAACAATTCTAGGCGTAAAAACCATTCACACAATTATTGGACGATTTTAATTTTTTGTTGTGTTTCATACTTATTTGCTTTTAGATACATTTTTAGGTGCGCTAAGGATGTTGAGGAATCACATAAAAATAATCTTCATATTTGGATATTGTTTGTGAAGTTGTTATTGGTGCTTGATGTGATTAATTATGTGCTAAATTGCTTTAGAAATTTATATGGGCAGGACTCGAAGCCTAATGCTTTTGAAATTTTATGTTTTACTTTAAAAATTATTTTCACTGGTATGAAGCTTTAAAATATGAAAGCATTGTTTTAGCAGGTTTTCTAAATGGGAATGAATTTGAATATCTTGAATCCAATGTTTTAAACTTAGTCAAACAAAGAAACATGGTAAAACTTGCATTAGTTTTAGTTTTTCATAATATTAAGTGTAAGTTATATAAAGAATTTTGGAGCTTAAAACCTCAGACTTTGTTTCTGAACAATTCTGGGTGTAAAAACCATTCGCACAATTATTGCATTATTTTAATTTTTCATTGTGTTTCATAAATATTCGCTTTTAGATACATTTTTAGGTGCTGTAAGGATGTTGAGGAATTACATATGAATAATCTTCATATTTGGATATTATTAGTGAAGTTGTTATTGGTGCCTGATGTGACTAATTATGTGCTAAATTGTTTTAGAAGTTTATATGCTGACGACTTGAAGTCTAATGCTTTTGAAATTTTATGTTTTGCTTTGAAAATGATTTTCACTGGTATCAAGCTTTAAAATATGAAATCATTGTTTTATCTGGTTTTTAAATGGAAATGAATTTGAATATGTTGAATCCAATGTTTTAAACTTGCTCAAACAAAGAAACATGGTAAAGCTTGCATTTGTTTTTATTTTTCATAATGTTAAGTGTAAGTTATAATGGATTTTGGAGCCTAAAACGTCAGACTTTGTTTCTGAATAATTCTGGGCTTAAAAACCATTTGCATAATTATTGCGCAATTTTAATTTTTCGTTATGTTTCATACTTATTTGATTTTAGATACATTTTTAGGTGCTCTAAGGATGTTGAGGGATTACATATGAATAATCTTCATATTTGGATATTATTTGTGAGTTGTTATTGGTACCTGATGTGACTAATTATGTGCTAAATTATTTTAGAAGTTTATATGCTGACGACTTGGAGTCTAATGCTTTTGAAATTTTTTTCTTTTGCTTTGAAAATGATTTTCACTGATATTAAGCTTTAAAATATGAAAGCATTGTTTTAGCAGGTTTTTAAATGCAAATGAATTTGAATATCTTGAATCCAATGTTTTCAACTTGGTCAAATAAGGAAAAATGGTAAAACTTGCATTGGTTGTAATTTTTCATTGTGTTAAGTGTAAGTTATAAAGGACTTTGTTTCTGCACAATTCTGGGCTTAAAAAGCATTCGCACAATTATTGCATGATTTTAGTTTTTCATTGTGTTTCATACTTATTTGCTTTTAGATACATTTTTAGGTGGTCTAAGGATGTTGAGGAATTACATATGAATGATCTTCGTATTTGGATATTGTTTGTGAAGTCGTCATTGGTGCTTGATTTGATTAATTATGTGCTAAATTATTTTAGCTGTTTATAGGGGGAGCACTCGAAGCCTAAAGCTTTTGAAATTTTTTGTTTTGCTTTGAAAATGATTTTCACTGATATCAAGCTTTAAAATATGGAAAGCATTGTTTTAGCAGGTTTTTAAATGGAAATGAATTTGAATATCTTGAATCCAATGTTTTAAACTTGCTAAAACAAAAAAACGTGGTAAAACTTGCATTTGTTTTAATTTTTCATAATATTAAGTGTGAGTTATAAAGAATTTTGGAGCTTAAAACATCAGACTTTGTTTCTGAACAATTCTGGGCATAAAAACCATTCGCATAATTATTGCACAATTTTAATTTTTCGTTGTGTTTCATACTTATTTGATTTTAGATACATTTTTAGGTGCTGTAAGGATGTTGAGGGATTACATATGAATAATCTTCATATTTGGATATTATTTGTGAGTTGTTATTGGTGCTTGATATGATTAATTATGTGCTAAATTATTTTAGAAGTTTATATGAGGACGACTTGAAGTCTAATGCTTTTGAAATTTTTTCTTTTGCTTTGAAAATGATTTTCACCGATATCAAGCTTTAAAATATGAAAGCATTGTTTTAGCAGGTTTTTAAATGCAAATGAGTTTGAATATCTTGAATCCAATGTTTTAAACTTGGTCAAATAAAGAAAAATGGTAAAACTTGCATTGGTTGTAATTTTTCATTGTGTTAAGTGTAAGTTATAACGGATTTTGGAGCTTAAAACATCAGACTTTGTTTCTACACAATTTTTGGCTTAAAAAGCATTCGCACAATTATTTCATGATTTTAGTTTTTCATTGTGTTTCATACTTATTTGCTTTTAGATACTTTTTTAGGTGGTCTAAAGATGTTGAAAAATTACATATGAATGATCTTCGTATTTGGATATTATTTGTGAAGTTGTCATTGGTGCTTGATTTGATTAATTATGTTCTAAATTAGTTTAGCTGTTTATAGAGGGAGCACTCGAAGCCTAATGCTTTTTGAAATTTGTTTGTTTTGCTTTGAAAATGATTTTCACTTATATCAGCTTTAAAATATGAAAGCATTGTTTTAGCAGGTTTTTAAATGGAAATGAATTTGAATATCTTGAATCCAATGTTTTAAACTTGCTCAAACAAAAAAACATGGTAAAACTTGCGTTTGTTTTAATTTTTCATAATGTTAAGGGTAAGTTATAAAGGATTTTAGAGCTCAAAACATCAGACTTTATTTCTAAATAATTCTGGGCGTAAAAGCTATTCACACAATTATTTGATTTTAGATGCATTTTTATGTGCTTTAAGGATGTTGAGGGATTACATATGAATAATCTTCATATTTGGATATTATTTGTGAGTTGTTATTGGTGCTTGATCTGATTAATTATGTGCTAAATTGTTTTAGAAGTTTATATGGGGACGACTTGAAGTCTAATGCTTTTGAAATTTTTTCTGTTGCTTTGAAAATGATTTTCACTGATATCAAGCTTTAAAATATGAAAGCATTGTTTTAGCAGGTTTTTAAATGTAAATTAATTTGAATATCTTGAATCCAATGTTTTAAACTTGGTCAAACAAAGAAACATTGTAAAACTTAGGTTGGTTTTAATTTTTCACAGCATTAAGTGTAAGTTATAAAGAATTTTGGAGCTTGAAACATCAAACTTTGTTTTTGAACAAATCTATCATAAAAACCATTCGCACAATTTCAAATTGTGACTTAAAAACCATTTTTGCATTTTTTTTAATTTACCATTGCGTTTCATACTTATTTGCTTTTAGATACTTTTTTAGGTGCTCTAAGGAACTTGTGGGATTACATAAGAATGATCTTGATATTTGGATATTATTTACGAAGTTGTTATTGGTGCTTGATGTGATTGATTGTGTGCTAACTTGTTTTAGCAGTTTATAAGAGAAGTGCTTGAAGGATAATTTTTTTGAAATTTTATGTTTTGCTTTAAAAATAATTTTTCGCTCGAGTCCAGCTTCAAAATATGAAAGCATTATTTTGCCAGGTTTGAAATCGAAATTAATTTGAATATCTTGAATTAAATGTGCTTAACATGCTCAAAGAAAGAAACATGGTAAGACTTGCGTTGGTTTTAATTTTTCACAGCGTTAGGTGTAAGTTATAAAGAATTTTGGAGCTTAAAACATCAGACTTTGTTTTTGAACAAATTTGGCATAAAAACCATTCGCACAATTTCAAATTGTGACTAAAAAACATTTTTGCTTGATTTTAATTTATCACTGCGTTTCATACTTATTTGCTTTTAGATACATTTTTAGGTGCTCTAAGGAACTTGTGGGATCTTGATATTTGGATATTATTTGTGAAGTTGTTATTGGTGCTTGTTGTGATTAATTGTGTGCTAAATTGTTTTAGTAGTTTATAAGAGAATCACTTGAAGCCTAATGCTTCTGAAATTTTATGTTTTGTTTTGAAAATGATTTTGATTGGTGTTAAGCTTTAAAATAAGAAAGCATTGTTTGAGCAGGTTTTTAAATGGCAATGAATTTGAATATCTTGAATCCAATGTTTTAAACTTGCTTAAACAATGAAACATGGTAAAACTTGCATTGGTTGTAATTTTTTGTAATGTTAAGTGTAAGTCATAAAGGATTTTGGAGCTTAAAACATCAGACTTTGTTTCTGAAAATTCTGGGCTTAAAAATCATTCGCACAATTATTGCACGATTTTAAAACATCATACTTATTTGCTTTTAGATACAATTTTGGGTGGTCTAAGGATGTTGAGGAATTACATATGAATGATCTTCATATTTGGATATTATTTGTGAAGTTGTTATTGGCACTTGATGTTATTAATTGTGTGCTAACATGTTTTAGCTCTTAACAGAGGGATCTGTCGAAGCAAATGCTTTTGAAATTTTATGTTTTGCTTTGAAAAAGATTTTCGCTAGAGTTGAGCTTTAAAATATGAAAGCATTGTTTTAGCAAGTTTTTAAATTGAAATGAATTTGAATATCTTGAATCCAATGTCTTAAACTTGTTCAAACAAAGAAACAAGGTAAAACTTACATTGGTTTTTATTTTTCCCAATGTTAAGTGTAGTTTATAAAGGATTTTCTAGGTTAAAACGTCAGACATAGTTTTTGAACAATTTTGGGCATAAAAGCTATTCGCACAATTTCAAATTATGACATACGAACCTTTTTTGCACGATTTTAGTTTTTTATTCTATTTCATACTTATTTGCTTTTATATACATTTTTAGGTGCTCTAAGTAACTTGTGGGATTACATAAGAATGATCTTGATATTTGGATATTATTTGAGAAGTTTTTTTGGTGCTTGATGTGGTTGATTGTGTGCTGACTTGTTTTAGCAGTTTATAAGAGAAGTGAGCGAAATATAATTTTTTTGAAATTTTATGTTTTGCTTTAAAAATAACTTTCTCTCTAGTGTAGCTTTAAAATATGAAAGCATTATTTTGCCAGGTTTGAAATGGAAATGAATTTGAATATCTTGAATCAAAAGTGTTAAACATGCTCAAAAAAAGAAACATGGTAAAACTTGCGTTGGTTTTAATTTTTCACAGCGTTAACTGTAAGTTATAAAGAATTTTGGAGCTTAAAACATCAGACTTTATTTTTTAACAAATTTGGCGTAAAAACCATTCGCACAATTTCAAATTGTGACTAAAAAACATTTTTGCATGATTTTAATTTATCATTGCGTTTCATACTTATTTGCTTTTAGATACATTTTAAGGTGCTCTAAGGAACTTGTGGGATTACTTATGAAGGATCTTGATATTTGGATATTATTTGTGAAGTTGTTATTGGTGCTTGTTGTGATTAATTGTGTGCTAAATTGTTTTAGCAGTTTATAAGAGGAGCACTCGAAGACTAATGCTTTTGAAATTTTATATTTTGGTTTGAAAATAATTTTCACTGCAATCAAGCTTTAAAATAAGAGTGCATTGTTTTAGCTGGTTTTTAAATGCAAATGAATTCCAAAATCTTGAATCTTATGTTTTAAACTTGCTCAAACAAAGAAACATAGTAAAACTTGCATTGGTTTTAATTTTTCATAAGTTAAGTTTATGTTATAATGGATTTTGGAGATTAAAACATCAGACTTTGTTTCTGAACAATTCTGGTCTTAAAAACCATTCGCACAATTATTGCACAATTTTAATTTTTTTGTTGCGTTTCAAACTTATTTGCTTTTAGATACCAATTTAGGTGCTCTAAGAATGTTGAGGAATTACATATGAATAATATTCATATTTGGATATTATTTGTAAAGTTGTTATTGGTGCTTGATGTGATTAATTATGTGCTTTTGAAAAATTATGTTTTACTTTGAAAATGCCTTTGAAATTTTATGTTTTTCTTCAAATATAATTTTATCTAGTGTCAAGCTTTAAAATATGAAAGAATTGTTTTAGATGGTTTTTAAATGGAAATGAATTTGAATATAATGAATCCAATGTTTTAAACTTCCTCAAACAATGAAACAAGGTAAAACTAGCAATGGTTTTTAATTTTTCACAGCGTTCAGTGCAACTTAGAAAGGATTTTGAAGCTTAAAATACCAGACTTTGTTTTCAAAAAAGTTTTTGCATGATTTTAATTTTTTGTTGTATTTGCTTTTAGATGCTTTTTTAGGTGGTCTAATGAACTTGTGGGATTACATATTAATGATGTTGATATTTGGATATTATTTGTGAAGTTCTTATTAGTGCTTAATGTAATTAATTGTGTGCTAACTTGTTTTAGTAATTTATAGAAGCAGCACTCGAAGCCTAATGGTTTTGAAATTTTAAAATTTGCTTTGAAAATGATTTTCGTTGGAGTGGAGCTTTAAAATATGAAAGTAATGTTTTAGCAAGTTTTTAAATGAAAATGAATTTGAATATCTTGGATCCAATGTTTTTAAACTTGCTTAAACAAATAAACATGTTAAACTTGCATTGGTTTTAATTAATTATGGAGTTAAGTGTAAGTATTTGTGAAGTTGTTATTGTTGCTTGATGTGATTAATTGTGTGCTAACTTGTTTTAGCAGTATATAGAGGGAGCACTTGAAGCCTAATTCTTTGGAAATTTGATGTTTTGCTTCCAAAATGATTGTTGCTGAGGTCAAGTATTAAAATATGGAGGCATTTTTTAGCAGATTTTTAAATGGAAATGAATTTGAATATCTTAAATCGATTCTTTTAAACGTGCTTAAAAAAGAAACATGGTAAAACATGCTTTAGTTTTCATTTTTCACAGTGTCAAGTGTAAGTTATAAAGGATTTTAGAGCTTAAAACATCAGACTATGTTTGTGAATAATTCTAGGCATAAAAAAAATTCGCAAAATTTCAAATTGTGACATAAAAAACATTTTTGCATGATTTTAATTTTTCAATGTGTTTCACACTTTTAGATGCTTTAAGGAGCTTTTGGGGCAACATATGAATGATATTGATATTTGGACATTATTTGTGAAGTCGTTATTGGTGCTTGATGTGATTAATTTTGTGCTAACATGCATTAGCTGTTAAATTGAGTTGAGCTTTAAAATATGAAAGCAATGTTTTAGCAAGTTTTTAAATAGAAATGAATTTGAACATCTTGAATCCAATGTTTTAAACTTGCTCAAACAAAGAAACGTGGTAAAACTTGCATTGGTTTTAATTTTTCATAGTGTTAAGTGTAAGTTATAAAGGATTTTGAAGCTTAAAACATCAAACTTTGTTTCTGAACAATTCTGGGCGTAAAACAATGTGCAAAATTTTAAAATTGTGGCATAATCTTCATATCTGTATATTATTTGTGAAGTTGTTATTGGTGCTCGATGTGATTAATTATGTTTTAAATTGTTTTAGCAGTTTATAGGGGGAGCACTCGAAACCTAATGCTTTTGAAATTTTATGTTTTGCTTTGAAAATGATTTTCATATCTGTATATTATTTGTGAAGTTGTTATTATTTGTGAATTACATATGAATAATCTTCATATCTCTAAAAATGTTGAGGAATTACATACGAATAATCTTCATATCTGTATATTATTTGTGAAGTTGTTATTGGTGCTCGATGTGATTAATTATGTGTTAAATTATTTTAGCAGTTTATAGGGGGAGCACTCGAAACCTAAAGCTTTTGAAATTTTATATTTTTCTTTGAAAATGATTTTAACTGGAGTTGAGCTTTAAAATATGAAAGCATTATTTTAGTAGGTTTTTAAATAGAAGTTAATTTGAATATCTTGAATCTAATGTTTTAAACTTGCTCAAACAATGAAACATGGTAAAACTTGCATTAGTTTTAATTTTTTATAATGTTAACCGTAAGTTATGAAGGATTTTCGAGCTGAAAACATAAGACTTTGTTTCTGAACAATTCTTTGAGTAAAACCATTCGCACAATTATTGCACGATTTTAATTTTTCGTTGTGTTTCATACTTATTTGCATTTAGATACATTTTTAGGTGCTCTAATGAACTTGTGGGATTACATATTAATGATGTTGATATTTGAATATTATTTGTGAAGTTCTTATTAGTGCTTACTGTAATTAATTGTGTGCTAACTTGTTTCAGCAATTTATAGAAGCAGCACTCGAAGCGAAAATGATTTTCACTGTAGTCAAGCTTTCAAATATTAAAGCATTGTTTTAGCAGGTTTTTAAATGGAAATGAATTTGAATATCTTGAATCTAATGTTTTCAATTGCTCAAACAAAGAAACATGGTAAAACTTGCATTGGTTTCAATTTTCTATAATGTTAAGTGTAAGTTATAAAGTATTTTGGAGCTTAAAATATCAGACTTTGTTTCTGAACAACTCTGGGCGTAAAAACAATGCGCACAATTATTGCTAGATTTTAATTTTTCGTTGTGTTTGACCCTTATTTGCTTTTAGATACATTTTTAGGTGCTCTAAGGATGTTGAGAAATTACATATGAATAATATTCATATTTGGATATTATTTTTGAAGTTGTTATTGGTGCTTGATGTGATTAATTGCGTGCTAAATTGTCTTAGAAGTCTATATGGGGAGGACTTGAAGCCTAATACTTTTGAAATTTTATGTTTTGCTTTGAAAATGATTTTTGCTGGAGTTGGGCTTTAAAATTTGAAAGCATTGTTTTAACAAGTTTTTAAATGGAAATGAATTTGAATATCTTGAGTCTAATGTTTTCAGTTGCGCAAACAAAGAAACATGGTAAAACTTGCATTGGTTTTAATTTTTGATAATGTTAAGTGTAAGTTATAAAAGATTTTGGAGCTTAAAACATTAGACATAGTTTTTGAACAATTCTGGGCATAAAAGCTATTTGCACAATTTCAAATTGTGACATAAGAACCTTTTTTGCACGATTTTAATTTTTTCCTGTATTTCATACTTATTTGCTTTTAGATACATTTTTAGGTGCTCTAAAGAACTTGTGAGATTACATAAGAATGATCTTGATATTTGGATATATTTGTGAAGTTGTTATTGGTGCTTGATGTGATTAATTGTGTGCTAACTTGTTTTAACAGTTTATAAGGGAAGTGCTCGAAGGATATTTTTTTGGAAATTTTATGTTTTGCTTTAAAAATCATGTTCGCTCGAGTTCAGCTTTAAAATATGAAACCATTATTTTGCCAGGTTTGAAATGGAAATGAATTTGAATATCTTGAATCAAATGTGTTAAACATGCTCAAACAAAGAAACATGGTAAAACTTGCATTGGCTTTAATTTTTCATAGCGTTAGTGTAAGTTATAAAGAATTTTGGAGCTTAAAACATCAGATTTTGTTTTTGAACAAATCTAGCATAAAAACCACTCGCACAATTCAAATTGTGACTTAAAAACCATTTTTGCATGATTTTTAATTTATCGTTGCGTTTCGTACTTATTTGCTCTTAGATACATTTTTAGGTGCTGTAAGGAACATGTGGGATTACTTATGAAGTATCTTGATATTTGGATACTTGTTGTGATTAATTGTGTGCTAAATTGTTTTAGCAGTTTATAAGAGGAGCACTCGAAGCCTAATGCTTTTGAAATGTTATGTTTTGCTTTGAAAATGATTTTCACTAGAGTAAAGCTTTAAAATAAGAAAGTATTGTTTAGCAGGTTTTTAAAAGCAAATGAATTTGAAAATCTTGAATCCAATGTTTTTTTAAACTTGGTGAAACAAAGAAACATATAAAACTTGCATTAGTTTTAATTTTTAATGGTGTTATGTGTAAGTTATAAAGGATTTTGGAGCTTAAAATGTCAGACTTTGTTTCTGAAAAAATTTGGGCATAAAAATCGTTCGCAAAATTATTACACAATTTTAATTTTTCATTGTGTTTCATACTTATTTTCTGTTAAATACAATTTTAGGTGCTCTAAGGAAGTTTAGGAATTACATATGAACTATCTTCATATTTGGATATTATTTGTTTAGTTGTTATTGGGGCTTGATGTGATTAATTGTGTGCCAAATTGTTTTAGCAGTTTATAGGTGGAGCACTCGAAGCCTAATGCCTTTGAATTTTATGTTTTGCTTTGAAAATGATTTTCACTGTATTTAAGCTTTAAAATATGAATGCATTGTTTTAGCAGGTTTTTAAATGGAAATGAATTTGAATATCTTGAATCCAATGTTTTAAACATGGTAAAACTTGCCTTGGTTTTAATTCTCATAGTGTTAAGTGTAAGTTATAAAGGATTTTGAAGCTTAAAACATCAGACTTTATTTCTAAACAATTATGGGCATAAAACCATTTGCAAAATTTCAAATTTGTGGCATAAAAGCCATTTTTGCATGATTTTAATTTTTCGTTTTGTTTCATACTTATTCCTTTTAGATACATTTTTAGGTGCTCTAAGGAACTTGTGAGATTACATTTGGATGATCTTGATATTTGGATATTATTTGTGAAGTTGTTATTGGTGCTTGAAGTGATTAGTTGTTTGCTGACTTGTTTTAGCAGTTTATAGGAGAAGCACTCAAAGCCTAATGCTTTGGAATTTTATGTTTTCCTTCGAATATGATTTTCTCTAATGTGAAGTTTTAAAATATGAAAGAATTGTTTTAGAAGGTTTTTAAATGGAAATGAATTTGAATATAATGAATCCAATGTTTTAAACTTGCTCAAACCATGAAACAAGGTAAAACTAGCTTTGGTTTTTAATTTTTCACAGTGTTAAGTGCAACTTAGAAAGGATTTTGAAGCTTAAAATATCAGACTTTATTTTCGAACATTTTTTGCATGATTTTAATTTTTTGTTGCGTTTCATACTTATTTGCTTTTAGATACATTTTTAGGTGCTCTAAGGAACTTGTGGGATTAGATATTAATGATGTTGATATTTGGATATTATCTGTGAAGTTGTTATTAGTGCTTAATGTAATTAATTGTGTGCTAACTTGTTATAGCAATTTATAGAAGCAGCACTCGAACCCTAATGGTTTTGAAATTTTAAATTTCACTTTGAAAATGATTTTCGCTGGAGTGTGGCTTTAAAATATGAAAGCAGTGTTTTAGCAGGTTTTTAACTGGAAATGAATTTGAATATCTTGAATCGAATGTTTTTCGACTTGCTTAAACAAATAGACATGTTAAACTTGCATTAGTTTTAATTTTTCATAGAGTTGTTATTGTTGCTTGTTGTGATTAATTGTGTGCTAACTTGTTTTAGCAGTATATAGAAGGAGCACTTGAAGCCTAATTCTTTAGAAATTTTGTGTTTTGCTTTGAAAATGATTGTCACTGAAGTCAAGTATTAAATATGGAAGGATTGTTTTAGCAGGTTTTAAAATGGAAATGAATTTGAAATATCTTGAATCTATTGTTTTAAACGTGCTTGAACAAAGAAACATGGTAAAACATGCATTGGTTTTAATTTTTCACAGTGTCAAGTGTAAGTTATAAATGATTTTAGAGCTTAAAACATCAGACTTTGTTTTTGAATAATTCTAGGCATAAAAAAAATTCGCACAATTTGAAATTGTGACATAAAAAACATTTTGGCATGATTTTAATTTTTCGTTGTGTTTCACACTTATATGCTTTTAGATACATTTTTAGATGCTTTAAGGAACTTTTGGGACAACATATGAGTGATGTTGATATTTGGACATTATTTGTGAAGTTGTTATCGGTGCTTGATGTGATTAATTATGTGCTAACATGATTTAGCTGTTAACAGGGGGAGCACTCGAAGCCTAATGCTTTTGAAATTTTATGTTTTCCTTTGAAAATGATTTTCACTAGAGTTGAGCTTTAAGATTTGAAAGTATTGTTTTAGCAAGTTTTTTAATGGAAATGAATTTGAATATCTTGAATCCAATGTCTTAAACTTGTTCCAACAAAGAAACATGGTAAAGCTTGCATTGGTTTTAATTTTTCACAAAGTTAAGTGCAAGTTATAAAGGATTTTATAGCTTGAAACATCAGACATTGTTAGTGAACAATTCTGAGCGTAAAAACCATTTGCACAATTATTGTACGATTTTAATTTTTCGTTGTGTTTAATACTTATTTGCTTTTAGATAAATTTTTGGTGCTCTAAGAATGTTTAGGAATTACATATGAATGATCTTCATTTTGGATATTATTTGTGAAGTTGTTATTGGTGGTTGATGTGATTAATTATGTGCCAAAATGTTTTAGCTGTTTATAGGGGGAGCACACGAAGCCTAATGCTTTTCAAATTTTATGCTTTGCCTTGAAAATGATTTTTACTAGAGCTAAGCTTTAAAATATGAAATCATTGTTTTAGCAGGTTTTTAAATGGAAATGAATTTGAATATCTTGAATCCAATGTTTTCAACTTGCTCAAACAAAGAAACATGGTAAAACTTGCATTGGTTTTAATTTTTCACAATGTTAAGTGTAAGTTATAAAGGATTTTATAGCTTAAAACATCAGACATTGTTAATGAACAATTCTAGACGTAAAAACCATTCGCACAATTATTACACGATTTTAATTTTTCATTGTCTTTCATATTTGCTTTTAGATACATTTTTGGTGCTCTAAGGATGTTGGGGAATTACATATGAATGATCTTCATATTTGGATATTATTTGTGAAGTTGTTATTGGTGCTTGATGTGATTAATTATGTGCCAAATTGTTTTAGCAGTTTACAGGGGGAGCACACGACGCCTAATGCTTTTCGAATTTTATGCTTTGCTTTGAAAATGATTTTCACTAGAGCTAAGCTTTAAAATATGAAATCATTGTTTTAGCAGCTTTTTAAACGGAAATGAATTTGAATATCTTGAATCCAATGTTTTAAACTTGCTCAAACAAAGAAACATGGTAAAACTTGCATTGGTTTCAATTTTTCTTAATGTTAAGTGTAAGTTATTTTTGAGCTTAAAACATCAGACTTTCTTTATGAACAATTCTGGCCGTAAAAACCATTCGCACAATTATTGCACGATTTTAATTTTTCGTTGTGTTTCATACTTATTTACTTTTAGATACATTTTTAGGTGCTCTAAGGACGTTGAGGAATTACGTATGAATAATCTTCGTAGTTGGATATTATTTGTGAAGTTGTTATTGGTGCTTGATGTGATTAATTTATGTGTTAAATTGTTTTAAAAGTTTATATGGGGAGAACCCAAAGACTAATGCTTTTTAAATTTTATGTTTTGCTTTGAAAATGATTTTCACCGGTATAAAGCTTTAAAATATGAAAGCATTGCTTTAGCAGGTTTTTAAATGGAAATGAATTTGAATATCTTGAATCCAATGTTTTAAATTTACTCAAACAAAGAAACATGGTAAAACTTGCGTTGGTTTTAATTTTTCATAATGTTAAGTGTAAGTTACAAATTATTTTAGAGCTTAAAACATCATAATTTGTTTCTGAACAATTCTAAATGTAAAAACAATTCGCACAATTATTACACGATTTTAATTTTCCATTGTGTTTCATACTTATTTACTTTTAGAAACATTTTTATGTGCTCTACGGTTGTTGAGGAATTACATAATAATAATCTTCATATTTGGATATTATTTGTGAAGTTGTTATTGGTGCTTAATGTGATTAATTATCGGCTAAGTTGTTTGAGAAGTTTATATGGGGAGGACTCAAAGCCTAATGCTTTTGAAATTTTATGTTTTGCTTTGAAAAAGATTTTCTCTGGTATAAAGCTTCAAAATATGAAGGCTTTGTTTTAGCAGGTTTTTAAATGTAAATGAATTGGAATATCTTAAATCCAATGTTTTAAACTTGCTCAAACAATGAAACATGGTAAAACTTGCATTGGTTTTACTTTTTCATAATGTTAAGCGTAGGTTATAAAGGAATTTGGAGCTTAAAACATCAGACCTTGTTTCTAAACAATTTTGGGCGTAAAAACAATCCGCACAATTATTGCATGATTTTAATTTTTCGTTGTGTTTCATACTTATTTGCTTTTAGATACATTTTTAGGTGAACTAGGGTTGTTGAGGAATTACATATGAATAATCATCATATTTGGATATTATTTGTGAAGTTTTTATTGGTGCTTGATGTGATTAATTATATGCTATATTGTTTTAGAAGTTTATATGGGTAAGACTTGAAGCCTAATGCTTTTGAAATTTTATGTTTTGCTTTGAAAATGATTTTTGCTCGAGTTGACTTTAAAATTTGAAAGCATTGTTTTAGCAACTTTTTAAATGGAAATGAATTTCAAACAAAGAAACATGGTAAAACTTGCATTGGTTTTAATTTTCACAATGTTAAGTGTAGGTTATAAAGGATTTTATAGCTTAAAATATCAGACATAGTTTTTGAACAATTGCGGGCATAAAAGCCATTCGCGCAATTTCAAATTGTGACATAAGAACCTTTTTTGCACGATTTTAATTCTTTCTTGTATTTCATACTTATTTGCTTTTAGATACATTTTTAGCTGCTCTAAGGAACTTGAGGGATTACATAAGAATGATATTGATATTTGGATATTATTTGTGAAGTTTTTGTTGGTGCTTGATGTGATTAATTGTGTGCTAACTTGTTTTAGCAGTTTATAAGGGAAGTGCTCGAAGGATAATTTTTTGGAAATTTCATGTTTTGCTTTAAAAGTAATTTTCACTAGAGTTAAGCTTTAAAATATGAAAGCATTATTTTGCCAGGTTTGAAATGGAAATGAATTTGAATATCTTAAATCAAATGTGTTAAGCATGCTCAAACAAAGAAACATTATAAAACTTGCATTGGTTTTAATTTTTCACAGCGTTAAGTGTAAGTTATAAAAAATTTTAGAGCTTAAAACATCAGACTTTATTTTTGAACATATCTGGTCTAAAAACCATTCGCACAATTTCAAATTGTGACTTAAAAACCATTTTTGCATGATTTTAATTTATCATTGCGTTTCATACTTATTGCTTTTAGATACGTTTTTAGGTGCTCTAAGGAACTTGTGGGATTACTTATGAAGGATCTTGATATTTGGATACTTGTTGTGATTAATTGTGTGCTAAATTGTTTTAGCACATTATAAGTGAAGCACTCGAAGCCTAATGCCTTTGAAATTTTATGTTTTGTTTTCAAAATGATTTTCACTAGAGTAAAGCTTTAAAATAAGAAAGCATTGTTTTAGCAGGTTTTTAAATGTAAATGAATTTGAAAATCTTGAATCCAATGTTTTTTTAAATTTGGTCAAACAAAGAAACAAGTAAAACTTGCATTAGTTTTAATTTTTCATAGTGTTAAGTGTAAGTTATAAAGGATTTTGGAGCCTAAAACATCAGACTTTGTTTCTGAACAATTTTGGGCATAAAAATCGTTTGCACAATTATTGCGCGATTTTAATTTTTTGTTGTTTTTCATACTTATTTGCTTTTAAATACATTTTTAGGCCCTCTAAGGAAATTGAGGAATTACATATGAATCATCTTCACATTTAGATATTATTTGTTAAGTTCTTATTGTTGCTTGATGTGATTAATTGTGTGCCAAATTTTTTAGCAGTTTATAAGCGTAGCACTCGAAGCCTAATGTTTTTAAAATTTTATGTTTTGCTTTGAAAATGATTTTCAATTGAGTCAAGCTTTAAAAAATTATAGCATTGTTTTAGCAGGTTTTTAAATGGAAATGAATTTGAATATCTTGATTCCAATGTTTTCAACTTGCTCAAACAAAGAAACATGGCAAAACTTGCATTGGTTTTAATTTTTTATAATGTTAAGTGTAAGTTATAAAGTATTTTGGAGCTTAAAACATCAGGCTTTGTTTCTGAACAACGCTGGGCTTAAAAACCATTCGCACAATTATTGCATGATTTTAATTTTTCGTTGTGTTTCATACTTATTTGCTTTTAGATACATTTTCAGGTGCTCTAAGGATATTGAGGAATTACATATGAATGATCTTCATATTTGGATATTATTTGTGAAGTTTTTATTGGTGCTTGATCTGATTAATCATGTGCTAAATTGTTTTAGAGGTTTATATGGGGAGAATCCAAAGCCTAATGGTTTTGAAATTTTATGTTTTGCTTTGAAAATGATTTTCATTGGCATCAAGCTTTAAAATATGAAAGCATTGTTTTAGCGGGTTTTTAAATAGAAATGAATTTGAATATCTTGAATCCAATGTTTTAAACTTGCTCAAACAAGGAAACATGGTAAAACTTGCATTGGTTTTAACTTTTGATAATGTTAAGTGTAAGTTATGAAGGTTTTTCGAGCTTAAAACATCAAACTTTCTTTCTAAACAATCTTGGGAGTAAAAACAATTCGCACAATTATTGCACGATTTTAATTTTTCGTTGTGCTTTCATACATTTTTAGGTGCTCTAAGGATGTTGTGGAATTACATATGAATAATCTTCATATTTAGATATTATTTATGAAATTGTTATTGGTGCTTCATGTGATTAATTGTGTGCTAAATTGTTTTCGTAGTTTATATGGGGAGGACTCGAAGCCTAATGTTTTTGAAATTTTATGTTTTGCTTTGAAAAATATTTTCACTGGTATAAAGCTTTAAAATGTGAAAGCATTGTTTTAGCAAGCTTTTAAATGGAAATGAATTGGAATATCTTGAATCTAATGTTAACTTGCTCAAACAAAGAAACATGGTAAAACTTGCATTGATTTTAATTTTTCATAATGTTAAGTGTAAGTTATAAAGGATTTTGGAGCTTAAAACATCATACTTTTTTTCTAAATATGGGTGTAAAAAGATTTGGCACAATTATTGCACGATTTTTAATTTTTCATTGTGTTACATACTTATTTGCTTTCAGATACATTTTTAGGTGCTATAAGGATGTTGGGGAATTACATATGAATCATCTTCATATTTGGATATTATTTTTGAAATTGTTATTGGTGCTTAATGTAATTAATTATGTGCTAAATAGTTTTAAAAGTTTATATGGGGAGGACTTGAAGCCTAATGCTTTTGAAATTTTATGTTTTGCTTTGAAAATGATTTTCACTGGTATAAAGCTTTAAAATATGAAGGCTTTGTTTTAGCAGGTTTTTAAATGTAAATGAATTGGAATTTCTTGAATCCAATGTTTTAAACTAGCTCAAACAAAGAAACATGGTAAAACGTGCATTGGTTTTGCTTTTTCATAATGTTAAGTGTAAGTTATAAAGGATTTTGAAGCTTAAAACATTAGACTTTGTTTCTAAACAATTCTGGGGGTAAAAACAATTCACACAATTATTGCACGATTTTAATTTTTCGTTGTGTTTCATACTTATTTGCTTTTAGATACATTTTTAGGTGCTCTAAGGATGTTGAGGAATTACATATGGATTATCTTCATATTTGGATATTACTTGTGAACTTGTTATTGGTGCTTGATGTGATTAATTATATGATAAATTGTTTTAGAAGTTTATATGGGTAAGACTCGAAGCCTAATACTTTTGAAATTTTATGTTTTGCTTTGAAAATGATTTTCGCTAGAGTTGAGCTTTAAATTTTGAAAGCATTATTTTAGCAAGTTTTTAAATGGAAATGAATTTGAATATCTTGAATCCAATGTCTTAAACTTGTTCAAACAAATAAACATGGTAAAACTTGCATTGGTTTCAATTTTTCACAATGTTAAGTGTAAGTTATAAAGGATTTTATAGCTTAAAACTTTAGACATAGTTTTTGAACAATTCTGGGCATAAAAGCCATTCGCATGATCTTGATAGTTTTTGCATGATTTTAATATTTTCTTGTATTTCATACTAATTTGCTTTTAGACACATTTTTAGGTGCTGTAAGGAACTTGTGAGATTACATAAGAATGATCTTGATATTTGGATATTATTTGTGAAGTTGTTATTAGTGCTTGATGTGATTAGCAGTGTATAAGGGAAGTGCTCAAAGGATCATTTTTTGGAAATTTTATATTTTGCTTTAAAAATAATTTTCGCTTGAGTCCAACTTTAAAATATGAAAGCATTATTTTACCGGGTTTGAAATGGAAATAAATTTGAATATCTTGAATCAAACATGTTAAACATGCTAAAACAAAGAAACATGGTAAAACTTGCGTTGGTTTTAATTTTTCACAGCGTTAAGTGTAAGTTATAAAGAATTTTGGAGCATAAAACATCAAACTTTTTTTTGAACAAATCTTGCATAAAACCATTCGCACAATTTCAAATTGTGACTTAAAAACCATTTTTGCATGATTTTAATTTATCATTGCATTTTATACTTATTTGCTTTTAGATACATTTTAGGTGCTCTAAGGAACATGTGGGATTACTTATGAAGGATCTTGACATTTGGATACTTGTTGTGATTAATTGTGTGCTAAATTGTTTTAGCAGTTTATAAGAGGAGCGCTCGAAGCCTAATGCTTTTGAAATTTTATGTTTTGCTTTGAAAATGATTTCCACTGAAGTAAAGCTTTAAAATAAGAAAGTATTGTTTTAGCAGGTTTTTAAATGCAAATGAATTTGAAAATCTTGAATCTAATGCTTTTTTAAACTTGGTCAAACAAAGAAACATATAAAACTTGCATTAGCAGTAATTTTTCGTAGTGTTAAGTGTAAGTTATAAAGGATTTTTGAGCTTAAAACATTAGACTTTATTTCCGAACAATTTTGGGCATAAAAATGGTTCACACAATTGTTACACGATTTTGATTTTTCATTGTGTTTCATTCTTATTTTCTTTTAGATACAATTTTAGGCGCTCTAAGGAAGTTCAGGAATTACATATGAACGATCTTCATATTTGAATATTATTTGTTAAGTTGTTATTGGTGCTTGGTATGATTAATTGTGTCCCAAATTTTTTAGCAGTTTATAAGTGGAGCACTCGAAGTCTAATGCTTTTGAATTTTATGTTTTGCTTTGAAAATGATTTTCACTGTATTTAACCTTTAAAATATTAAAGCATTTTTTTAGCAGGATTTTAAATGGAAATGAATTTGAATATCTTGAATCCAATGTTTTCAACTTTCTCAAACAAAGAAACATGTAAAACTTGCACTGGTTTTAATTTTTTATAGTGTTAAGTGTAAGTTATAAAGGATTTTGTAGCTTAAAACATCAAACTTTGTTTATGAACAATTTTGGGCGTAAAAACAATTCGCACAATTATTGCACGATTTTAATTTTTTGTTGTGTTTCATACTTATTTGCTTTTAGATACATTTTTAGGTGCTCTAAGGATGTTCAGGAATTACATATGAATAATCTTCATATTTGGATATTATTTGTGAAGTTGTTATTGGTTCTTGATATGATTAATTAGGTGCTAAATTGTTTTAGAGGTTTATATGGGGAGGACTCGAAGCCTAATGCTTTTGAAATTTTGTGTTTTGCTTTGAAAATTATTTTCACTGGTATCAAGCTTTAAAATATGAAAGCATTTTTTTAGTAGGTTTTTAAATGGAAATGAATTTTAATATCTTGAATCTAATGTTTTAAACTTGCTCAAACAAAGAAACATGGTAAAACTTGCATTGGTTTTTATTTTTCATAATGTTAAGTGTAAGTTATAAAGGATTTTCGAGCTTAAAACATCAGACTTTGTTTCTGAACAATTTTGGACGTAAAAATCATTCGCACAATTATTGCACGATTTTAATTTTTCGTCGTCTTTCATACTTATTGCTTTTAGATACATTTTTGGGTGCCATAAGGATGTTGAGGAATTACATATGAATGATTTTCATATTTGGATATTATTTGTGAAGTTGTTATTGGTGCTTGATATGATTAATTATGTACTAAATTGTTTTAGCAGTTTATAAGGAGAGCACTCAAAGCCTGGAGTTAAGCTTTATGTACTAAATTGGTGCTTTTGAAATTTTATGTTTTGCTTTAAAAATGATTTTCACTGGAGTTAAGCTTTAAAATATGAAATTATTGTTTTACCTCGTTTTTAATTGGAAATAAATTTGAATATCTTGAATCCAATGTTTTCAACATGCTCAAACAAAGAAATATGGTAAAACTTGCAATGGTTTTAATTTTTCATAATGTTAAGCGTATGTTATAAAAGATTTTGGAGCATAAAACATTAGGCTTTGTTTCTGAACAACTTAGGGCTTAAAAACAATTCGCACAATTATTGCACGATTTTAATTTTTCATTGTGTTTCATACTTATTTGCTTTTAGATACATTTTTACGTGCTCTAACGATGTTGAGGAATTACATATGAATGATCTTCATATTTGGATATTATTTGTGAAGTTGTTATTGGTGCTTGATGTGATTAAATATGTGCTAAATTATTTTAGTAGTTTATAAGGGGAGCACTCGAAGCCTAATGCTTTTGAAATTTAATGTTTTGCTTTAAAAATGATTTTCACTGGAGTTAAGCTTTAAAATATGAAATCATTGTTTTAGCAGGTTTTTAATTGGAAATGAATTTGAATATCTTGAATCCAATGTTTTCAACTTGCTCAAATAAAAAAACATGGTAAAACTTGCATTGGTTTTAACTTTTCATAATGTTAAGTGTAAGTTATAAAAGATTTTGGAGCCTAAAACATCAGACTTCATTTATGAACAATTCTGGGCGTAAAAACCATTCGCACAATTGTTGCACGACTTTAATTTTTCGTTTTGTTTCATACTTATTTTCTTTTTAACACATTTTTAAGTGCTCAAAGGATGTTCAGGAATTACGTATGAATGATCTTCATAATTGGATATTATTTGTGAAGTTGTTATTAGTGCTTGATATGATTAATTATGTGCTAAATTGTTTTATAAGGTTATATGGGGAGGACTCGAAGCCTAATGGTTTTGAAATTTTATGTTTTGCTTTAAAGATGATTTTCACTGGTGTAAAGCTTTAAAATATGAAAGCATTGTTTTCGCAGATTTTTAAGTGGAAATGAATTTGAATATCTTGAATCCAATATTTTAAACTTGCTCAAACAAGGAAACATGGGAAAATTTGCATTGGTTTTAATTTTTCATAATGTTAAGTGTAAGTTATAAAAGAATTTGGAGATTAAAACATCAAGCTTTGTTTATGAACAATTCTGGGCATAAAACTCATTCGCACAATTAATGCACGATTTTAATTTTTGTTGTGTTTCATACTTATTTTCTTTTAGATACATTTTTAGGTGCTCGAAGGGTGTTGAGGAATTACATATGATTGATATTCATATTTGGATATTATTTGTGAAGTTGTTATTAGTGTTTGATGTGATTAATTATGTGCTAAATTGTTTTATAAGTTTATATCGGGAGGACTCGAAGCCTAATGGTTTTGAAATTTTATGTTTTGCTTTAAAAATGATTTTCACTGGTGTAAAGCTTTAAAATAAGAAAGCATTGTTTTCACAGATTTTTAAGTGAAAATGAAGTTGAATATCTTGAATCCAATATTTTAAACTTGCTCAAACTAAGAAACATGGGAAATTTTGCATTGGTTTTTAATTTTTCATAATGTTAAGTGTAAGTTGTAAAAGATTTTGGAGCTTAAAACATCAAACTTTGTTTATGAACAATTCTGGGCATAAAACACATTCGCACAATTATTGCACGATTTTAATTTTTCGTTGTGTTTCACACTTATTTTCTCTTAGATACATTTTTAGGTGCTCGAAGGATGTTGAGGAATTACATATGAATGATCTTCATATTTGGATATTATTTGTGAAGTTGTTATTGCTGTTTGATGTGATTAATTATGTGCAAAATTGTTTTGTAAGTTTATATCGGGAGGACTCGAAGACTAATATTTTTGAAATTTCATGTTTTGCTTTGAAAATGATTTTCACTGGTATCAAGCTTTAAAATATGAAAGCATTGTTTTAGCAGGTTTTTAAATGGAAATGAATTTGAATATCTTGAATCCAATATTTTAAACTTGCTCAAACAAAAAAAAATGGTAAAACTTGCATTAGTTTTAATTTTTCATAATGTTAAGTGTAAGTTATAAAGGATTTTCGAGCTTAAAACATCAGACTTTGTTTCTCAACAATTTTGGACATAAAAACCATTCGCACAATTGTTGCACGATTTTAATTTTTCGTTGTGTTTCATACTTATTTGCTTTTAGATACAATTTTAGGTGCTATAAGGATGTTGAGGAATTACATATGAATGATCTTCATATTTGGATATTATTTGTGAAGTTGTTATTGGTGTTTGATGTGATTAATTATGTGCTAAAGTGTTTTAGCAGTATATAAGTGGAGCGCTCGAAGACTAATGCTTTCAAAATTTTATGTTTTGCTTTGAAAATGATTTTCACTGGAGTTAAGCTTTAAAAATATGAAATCATTGTTTTAGCAGGTTTTTAATTGGAAATGAATTTGAATATCTTGAATCCAATGTTTTCAACTTGCTCAAACAAAGAAACATGGTAAAACTTGCATTGATTTTAACTTTTCATAATGTTAAGTGTAAGTTATAAAGGATTTTGGAGCCTAAAACATCAGACGTTGTTTATGAACAATTTTGGGCGTAAAAACCATTCGCACAATTGTTGCACGATTTTAATTTTTCGTTGTGTTTCATACTTATTTTCTTTTAGACACATTTTTAAGTGCTCAAAGAATGTTCAGGAATTACATATGATTGATCTTTATATTTGGATATTATTTGTGAAGTTTTTATTGGTGTTTGATGTGATTAATTATGTGCAAAATTGTTTTATAAGTTTATATGGGGAGGACTCGAAGACTAATATTTTTGAAATTTCATGTTTTGCTTTGAAAATGATTTTCACTGGTATCAAGCTTTAAAATATGAAAGCATTGTTTTAGCAGGTTTTTAAATAGAAATGAGTTTTAATATCTTGAATCCAATATTTTAAACTTGCTCAAACAAAAAAAAAATGGTAAAACTTGCATTGGTTTTAATTTTTCATAATGTTAATTGTAAGTTAAAAAGGATTTTGGAACTTAAAACATCAGGCTTTGTTTCTAGACAACTTAGGGGTTAAAAATCATTCGGACAATTATTGCACGATTTTAATTTTTCGTTGTGTTTCATGCTTATTTGCTTTTAGATACATTTTTACGTGCTTTAAGGATGTTGAGGAATTACATATGAATGATCTTCATATTTGGATATTATTTGTGAAGTTGTTATTGGTGCTTGATGTGATTAATTGTTGCTAAATTGTTTTAGCAGTTTATAAGTGGAGCGCTTGAAGACTAATGTTTTTGAAATTTTATGTTTTGCTTTGAAAATGATTTTCACTGCAGTTAAGCTTTAAAATATGAAATCATTGTTTTAGCAGGTTTTTAATTGGAAATGAATTTGAATATCTTGAATCCAATGTTTTCAACTTGCTCAAACAAAGAAACATGGTAAAACTTGAATTGGTTTTAACTTCTCATAATGTTAAGTGTAAGTTATAAAAGATTTTGGAGCCTAAAGCATCAGACTTTGTTTATGAACAATTCTGGGCATAAAAACCATTCGCACAATTGTTGTACGATTTTAATTTTTCGTTGTGTTTCATACTTATTTGCTTTTAGATACATTTTTAGGTCCTCTAAGGATGTTGAGGAATTACATATGAATAATGTGCATATTTGGATATTATTTGTGAAGTTGTTATTAGTGCTTGATATGATTAATTATGTGCTAAATTGTTTTATAAGGTTATATGGGGAGGGCTCGAAGCCTAATAGTTTTGAAATTCTATGTTTTGCTTTGAAAATGAGTTTTAGGTGCTCTAAGGAACTTGTGGTATTACATAAGAATGATCTTGATATTTGGATATTATTTGTGAAGTTGTTATTGGTGGTTGATGTGATTAATTATGTGCTAACTTGTTTTAGCAGTTTATAAGGGAAGTGCTCGAAAGATAATTTTTTGGAAATTTTATGTTTTGTTTTAAAAATAATTTTCACTTGAGTCCAGTTTTAAAATATGAAAGCATTATTTTGCCAGGTTTGAAATGGAAATGAACTTGAATATCTTGAATCAAATGTGTTAAACATGCTCAAACAAAGAAACATGTTAAAACTTGCGTTGGCTTTAATTTTTCACAGCGTTAACTGTAAGTTATAAAGAATTTTGGAGCATAAAACATCAGATTTTGTTTTTGAACAAATCTGGCATAAAAACCATTTGCATAATTTCAAATCATTTTTGCATGATTTTAATTTATCATTGCGTTTCATAGTTATTTGCTTTTAGATACAGTTTTAGGTGCTCTAAGGAACTTATGGGATTACTTATGAAGCATCTTGATATTTGGATACTTGCTGTGATTAATTGTATGCTAAATTGTTTTAGCAGTTTATAAGAGCAGCACTCGAAGCCTAATTCTTTTGAAATTTTACGTTTTTCTTTGAAAATTATTTTCACTAGAGTAAAGCTTTAAAGTAAAAACGCATTATTTTAGCAGGTTTTTAAATGCAAATGAATTTGAAAATCTTGAATCCAATATTTTTTTAAACTTGGTCAAACAAAGAAACATATAAACCATGCATTAGTTTTAATTTTTCATAGTGTTAAGTATAAGTTATAAAGGATTTTGGAGCTTAAAACATCAGACCTTGTTTCTGAATAATTTTGGGCATAAAAATCATTCGCACAATTATTGCAAGATTTTAATTTTTCATTGTGTATCATACTTATTTTCTTTTAGATACATTTTTAGGTGCTGTAAGGAAGTTGAAGAATTACATATTAATGATCTTCATATTTGGATATTATTTGCTAATTTGTTATTGGTGCTTGATGTGATTAATTTTGTGCCAAATTGTTTATCAGTTTATAAGTGGAGCACTCGAAGCTTAATGCTTTTGAAATTTTATGTTTTGCTTTGAAAATGATTTTCACTGGAGTCAAGCTTTAAAATATTAAAGCATTGTTTTAGCAGGTTTTTAAATGAAAATGAATTTGATTATCTTGAATCCAATGTTTTAAACTTGCTTAAACAAAAAAACATGGTAAAACTTGCATTAGTTTTAAATTTTCATAATGTTAACTGTAAGTTATAAAGGATTTTAGAGTTTAAAACATTAAACTTTGTTTATTAACAATTCTGGGCGTAAAAAGCATTCGCACAATTATTGCACGATTTTAATTTTTCGTTGTGTTGCATTACCTATTTGCTTTTAGATACATTTCTAGGTGCTCTAAGGAAGTTAAGGAATTACATAGGAATAATCTTCATATTTGGTTATTATTTGTGAAGTTGTTATTGGTGCTTGATTTGATTAATTATGTGCTAAATCGTTTTAGAAGTTTATATGGGGAGACTCGAACCCTAATGCTTTTGAAATTTTATGTTTTGCTTTGAAAATGATTTTCACTGGTATAAAGTTTTAAAATATGAAAGCATTGTTTTAGCAGATTTTTAAATGAAAATGAAATTGAATATCTTGATTCCAATGTTTTAAACTTACTCAAAAAAAGAAACATGGTAAAACTTGCACTGGTTTTAATTTTTCATACTGTTAAGTGTAAGTTATAAAGTATTTTGGAGCTTAAAACATCAGGCTTTGTTTCTAACCAACTCTGTGCTTAAAAGCCATTCGCACAATTATTGCACGATTTTAATTTTTCATTGCGTTTCATACTTATTTGCTTTTAGATACAATTTTAGGTGCTTGAGGGATGTTGAGGAATTACTTATGAATGATCTTCATATTTGGATATTATTTGTGAAGTTGTTATTGGTGTTTGATGTGATTAATTATGTGCTAAATTGTTTTAGCAGTTTATGAGTGAAGCACTCGAAGCTTAATACTTTTTAAATTTTATGTTTTGCTTTGAAAATGATTTTCACTGGTATAAAGCTTTAAAATATGAAAGTATTGTTTTAGCAGATTTTTAAATTGAAATGAATTTGAATATCTTGAATCCAATGTTTTAAACTTGTTCAAACAAAGAAACATGGTAAAACTTGCATTGGTTTTAATTTTCCGAAATGTTAAGTGTAAGTTATAAAGGATTTTGGAGCTTAAAACATCAGACTTTGTTTATGAAGAATGGGCAGAAAAACCATTTGCACAATTATTGCACGATTTGAATTTTTCATTGTGTTTCATACTTATTTGCTTTTAGATACATTTTTAGGTGCTCTAAGGATGTTGAGGAATTACATATGAATAATCTTTATATTTGGATATTATTGTGAGTTGTTATTGGTGCTTGATGTGATTAATTGTCTGCTAAATTGTATTCAGCAGTTTATAAGGGGAGCACTCGAACCTAATGCTTTTCGAAATTTTATGTTTTGCTTTGAAAATTATTTTCACCGGTATCAAGCTTTAAAAATACGAAGGCATTGTTTTAGCAGGTTTTTTAAATGGTAATGATCTTGAATATCTTGAATCCAATGTTTTAAACTTGCTCAAACAAAGAAACATGGCAAAACTTGCTTTGGTTTTAATTTTTCACAGTGTTAAGTGTATGTTATAAAGGATTTTGAGCTTAAACCATCATACTTTATTTCTGAACAATTATGGGCTTAAAAACCATTCTTTCAATTATTGCACGATTTTAATTTTTTGTTGTGTTTCATACTTATTTGCTTTTAGATACTTTTTTAGGTGCTCTAAGGATGTTGAGGAATTACATATGAATGATTTTCATATTTTGATATTATTTGTGAAGTTGTTATTGGTGCTTGATGTGATTAATTATATGCTAAATTGTTTTAGCAGTTTATAAGGAGAGCACTCGAACTCTAATGCTTTTGAAATTTTATGTTTTCCTTTAAAAATGATTTTCACTGGTATAAAGCTTGAAAATATGAAAGCATTGTTTTAGCAGATTTTTAATTGGAAATGAATTTGAATATCTTGAATCCAATTTTTTAAACTTGTTCAAACAAAGAAACATGGTAAAACTTGCATTGGTTTTAATTTTTCGTAATGTTAACTGTAAGTTATAAAGGATTTTAGAGTTTAAAACATTAAACTTTGTTTATGAACAATTCTGGGCATAAAAACCATTCGCACAATTATTGCACGATTTTAATTTTTCAGTGTGTTTCATACTTATTTGCTTTTAGATACATTTTTTGGTGCTCTAAGTATGTTGAGGAATTACATAGGAATAATCTTCATATTTGGTTATTATTTGTCGAGTTGTTATTGTGCTTGATGTGATTAATTGTCTGCTAAATTGTTTCAGCAGTTTTATAAGGAGAGCACTCGAAACTAATGCTTTTGAAATTTTATGTTTTGCTTGAAAATGATTTTCACCGGTATCAAGCTTTAAAATACGAAGGCATTTGTTTAGCAGGTTTTTAAATGCAAATGATCTTGAATATCTTGAATCCAACGTTTTTAAACTTGCTCAAACAAAGAAACATGGCAAAACTAACTTGCATTGGTTTAATTTTCACAGTGTTAAGCGTATGTTATAAAGGATTTTGGAGCTTAAACCATTAGACTTTGTTCTGAACAATTATGGCTTAAAAGCCATTCGCACAATATATTGCACGGTTTTTAATTTTTTCGTTTATTCATGCTTATTTGCTTTTAGATACACTTTTAGGTGGCTCTAAGGACGCTGAGGATTACGTATTAATGATCTTTCATATTTGGATATTATTTGTGAAGTTGTTATTAGTTCTTGATGTGATTAATTATGTGCTAAATTGTTTTATAAGTTTATATGGGGAGGACTCGAAGCCTAATGGTTTTGAAATTTTATGTTTTGCTTTGAAAATGATTTTCACTGGTATCAAGCTTTAAAATATGAATGCATTGTTTTACCAGATTTTTAAATGGAAATAAATTTAAATATCTTGAATCCAATGTTTTAAACTTCCTCAAACAAAGAAACATAGTAAAACGTCCATTGTTTTTAATTTTTCAAAATGTTAAGTGCAAGTTATAAAGGATTTTGGAGCTCGAAACATCAAACTTTATTTATGAACAATTTTGGGCATAAAAGTCTTTCGCACGGTTATTGCACGATTTTAATTTTTCGTTGTGTTTCATACTTATTTTCTTTTAGATACATTTTTAGGCGCTCTAAGGGAGTTGAGGAATTACATATGAACGATCTTCATATTTGGATATTATTTGTGGAGTTGTTATTGGTGCCTGATGTGATTAATTGTCTGCTAAATTGTTTCAGCAGTTTTATAAGGAGAGCACTCGAAACCTAATGCTTTTGAAATTTTATGTTTTGCTCTGAAAATGATTTTCACTGGTATCAAGCTTTAAAATACGAAGGCATTGTTTTAGCAGGTTTTTTAAATGCAAATGATCTCGAATATCTTGAATCCAATGTTTTAAACTTGCTCAAACAAAGAAACATGGCAAAACTTGCATTGGTTTTAATTTTTCATAGTGTTAAGCGTATGTTATAAAGGATTTTGGAGCTTAAACCATTAGACTTTGTTTCTGAACAATTATGGGCTTAAAAGCCATTCGCACAATTATTGCACGATTTTTATTTTTCGTTGTTATTCATGCTTATTTGCTTTTAGATACATTTTTAGGTGCTCTAAGGATGTTGAGGAATTACGTATTAATGATCAAATAATATTTGGATATTATTTGTGAAGTTGTTATTGTTGCTTGATATGATTAATTATGTGCTAAATTCTTTTATAAGTTTATATGGGGAGGACTCGAAGCCATTAAGTTTTGAAATTTTATGTTTTGCTTTGAAAATGATTTTCACTTGTATCAAGCTTTAAAATATGAAAGCATTGTTTTAGCAGATTTTTAATTGGAAATGAATTTTAATATCTTGAATCCAATGTTTTAAACTTGCTCAAACAAAGAAATATGGTAAAACTTGCATTGGTTTTAATTTTTCATAATGCTAAGTGTAAGTTACAAACGATTTTCGAGCTTAAAACATCAAATTTTCTTTCTAAACAATGCTAGGAGTAAAAACAATTTGCACAATTATTGCAATATTTTAATTTTTCGTTGTGTTTTCATACTTACTTACTTTTAGATACATTTATTGGTGCTCTAGGGATGTTGAGGAATTACCTATGAATGGTCAAATAATATTTGGATATTATTTGTGAAGTTGTTATTGTTGCTTGATATGATTAATTATGTGGTAAATTGTTTTATAAGTTTATATGGGGAGGACTCGAAGCCATTAAGTTTTGAAATTTTATGTTTTGCTTTGAAAATGATTTTCACTGGTATCAAGCTTTAAAATATGAAAGCATTGTTTTAGCAGATTTTTAAATGGAAATGAATTTAAATATCTTGAATCCAATGTTTTAAACTTCCTCAAACAAAGAAACACAGTAAAACGTGCATTGGTTTTAATTTTTCAAAATGTTAAGTGTAAGTTATAAAGGATTTTGGAGCTCAAAACATCAGACTTTGTTTATTAACAATTCTGGGTGTAAAAATCATCCGCACAGTTATTGCACGATTTAAATTTTTCGTTGTGTTTCATACTTATTTTCTTTTAGATACTTTTTTAGGTGCTCAAAGGATGTTGAGGAATTACATATGAATGATCTTCATATTTGGATATTATTTGTGAAGTTGTTATTGGTGTTTGATGTGATTAATTATGTGCTAAATTGTTTTATAAGGTTTTATGGGGAGGACTCGAAGCCTAATGGTTTTGAAATTTTATGTTTTGCTTGAAAATGATTTTCACTGGTGTAAAGCTTTAAAATATGAAAGCATTGTTTCAGCAGATTTTGAAGTGGAAATAAATTTGAATATCTTGAATCCAATATTTTAAACTTGCTCAAACAAAGAAACATGGGAAATTTGGCATTGGTATTAATTTTTCATAATGTTAAGTGTAAGTTATAAAAGATTTTGGAGCTTAAAACATCAAACTTTGTTTATGAACAATTCTGGGTGTAAAACCCATTCGCAAAACTATTGCACGATTTTAATTTTTCATTGTCTTTCATACTTATTTGCTTTTAGATACATTTTTTGGTGCTCTAAGTAAGTTGAGGAAATACATAGGAATAATCTTCATATTTTGTTATTATTTGTCAAGTTGTTATTGGTTCTTGATTTGTTTAATTATGTGCTAAATTGTTTTAGAAGTTTATATGGGGAGAGTAGAAGCCTAATGTTTTTTAAATTTTATGTTTTGCTTTGAAAATGATTTTCACTGGTATCAAACTTTAAAATATGAAAGCATTGTTTTAGCAGATTTTTAATTGGAAATGAATTTTAATATCTTGAATCCAATGTTTTAAACTTGCTCAAACAAAGAAATATGGTAAAACTTGCATTGGTTTTAGTTTTTCATAATGCTAAGTGTAAGTTATAAAGGATTTTCGAGCTTAAAACATCAAATTTTGTTTCTAAACAATGCTGGGAGAAAAAATAATTTGCACAATTATTGCAGTATTTTAATTTTTCGTTGTGTTTTCATACTTACTTGCTTTTAGATACAGTTTTAGGTGCTCTAGGGATGTTGAGGAATAACGTATAAATGATCAAATAATATTTGGATATTATTTGTGAAGTTGTTATTGTTGCTTGATATGATTAATTATGTGCTAAATTGTTTTATAAGGTTTTATGGGGAGGACTCGAAGCCTAATGGTTTTGAAATTTTATGTTTTGCTTTGAAAATGATTTTCACTGGTGTAAAGCTTTAAAATATGAAAGCATTGTTTCAGCAGATTTTGAAGTGGAAATAAATTTGAATATCTTGAATCCAATATTTTAAACTTGCTAAAACAAAGAAACATGAGAAAATTTGCATTGGTTTTAATTTTTCATAATGTTAAGTGTAAGTTATAAAAGATTTTGGAGCTTAAAACTTCAAACTTTGTTTATGAACAATTCTGGGCGTAAAACTCATTCGCACAATTATTGCACGATTTTAAGTTTTCATTGTGTTTCATACTTATTTTCTTTTAGATACATTTTTAGGTGCTCGAAGGGTGTTGAGTAATTACATATGAATGATCTTCATATTTGGATATTATTTGTGAAGTTGTTATTGGTGTTTGATGTGATTAATTATGTGCTAAATTGTTTTATAAGTTTATATGGGGAGTATTAAAAGACTAATGTTTTTGAAATTTTATGTTTTGCTTTGAAAATGATTTTCACTGGTATTAAGCTTTAAAATATGAAAGCATTGTTTTAGCCGGTTTTTAATTGGTAAAACTTGCATTGGTTTTAGTTTTTCATAATGCTAAGTGTAAGTTATAAAGGATTTTCGAGCTGAAAACATCAAATTTTGTTTCTAAACAATGCTGGGAGTAAAAATAATTTGCACAATTATTGCAGTATTTTAATTTTTCGTTGTGTTTTCATACTTACTTGCTTTTAGATACATTTTTAGGTGCTCTAGGGATGTTGAGGAATTACGTATGAATGATCAAATAATATCTGGATATTATTTGTGAAGTTGTTATTGTTGCTTGATATGATTAATTATGTGATAAATTGTTTTATAAGGTTTTGTGGGGAGGACTCGAAGCCTAATGGTTTTGAAATTTTATGTTTTGCTTTGAAAATGATTTTCACTGGTGTAAAGCTTTAAAATATGAAAGCATTGTTTCAGCAGATTTTGAAGTGGAAATAAATTTGAATATCTTGAATCCAATATTTTAAACTTGCTAAAACAAAGAAACATGAGAAAATTTGCATTGGTTTTAATTTTTCATAATGTTAAGTGTAAGTTATAAAAGATTTTGGAGCTTAAAACTTCAAACTTTGTTTATGAACAATTCTGGGCGTAAAACCCATTCGGACAATTATTGCACGATTTTAAGTTTTCATTGTGTTTCATACTTATTTTCTTTTAGATACATTTTTAGGTGCTCGAAGGGTGTTGAGGAATTACATATGAATGATCTTCATATTTGGATATTATTTGTGAAGTTGTTATTGGTGTTTGATGTGATTAATTATGTGCTAAATTGTTTTATAAGTTTATATGGGGAGTATTCAATGACTAATGTTTTTGAAATTTTATGTTTTGCTTTGAAAATGATTTTCACTGGTATTAAGCTTTAAAATATGAAAGCATTGTTTTAGCCGGTTTTTAATTGGTAAAACTTGCATTGGTTTTAGTTTTTCATAATGCTAAGTGTAAGTTATAAAGGATTTTCGAGCTTAAAACATCAAATTTTGTTTCTAAACAATGCTGGGAGTAAAAAACAATTTTTGCACATATATTGCAGTAGTTTTAAATTTTTCGTTGTGTTTTCATAACTTACTTGCTTTTAGATACATTTTTAGGTGCTCTTAGGGATGTTTGAGGAATTAACGTATGAATGATCAAATAATATTATGGATATATTTGTGAAGTTGTTATTGTTTGCTTGATATGTTAATTATGTGCTAAATTGTTTTATAAGGTTTTGTGGGAGGACTGCGAGCCTAATGGTTTTGAAATTTATGTTTTGCTTTGAAAATGATTTTTCACTGGTGTAAAGCTTTAAAAATATGAAAGCATTGTTCAGCAGATTTTGAGTTGGAATAAATTTGAATATCTTGATCCCCAATTATTTTTTAAACTTGGCTCAAACATAAAATATGGTTAAAACTTGCATTGGTTTTAATTTTTCCATAATTTTAAGTGTAAGTTTAAAAGATTTTGGAGCTGAAAACATCAGGCTTTGTTTCTGAACAACTTAGGGCTTAAAAATCATTCGCACAATTATTGCACGATTTTAATTTTTCGTTGTGTTTCACACTTATTTGCTTTTAGATACATTTTTACGTGCTCTAAAGATGTTGAGGAATTACATATGAATGATCTTCATATTTGGATATTATTTGTGAAGTTGTTATTGGTGCTTGATGATAATTATGTGCTAAATTGTTTTAGCAGTTTATAAGTGGAGCACTCGAAGCTTAATACTTTTAAAATTTTATGTTTTGCTTTGAAAATGATTTTCACTGGAGTTAAGCTTTAAAATATGAAATCATTGTTTTAGCAGGTTTTTAATTGGAAATAAATTTGAATATCTTGAATCCAATGTTTTCAACTAGCTCAAACAAAGAAACATGGTAAAACTTGCATTGGTTTTAACTTTTCATAATGTTATGTGTAAGTTATAAAGGATTTTGGAGCCTAAAATATCAGACTTTGTTTATGAACAATTCTGGGCGTAAAAACCATTCGCACAATTGTTGCACAATTTTAATTTTTCGTTGTGTTTCATACATATATTTGCTTTTAGATACATTTTTAGGTGCTTGAAGGATGTTGAGGAATTACATATGAATGATCTTCATATTTGGATATTATTTGTGAAGTTGTTATTGGTGTTTGATGTGATTAATTATGTGCTAAATTGTTTTATATGTTTATATGGGGAGGACTCGAAGACTAATGTTTTTGAAATTTTATGTTTTGCTTTGAGAATGATTTTCACTAGTACCAAGCTTTAAAATATGAAAGAATTATTTTAGCAGGTTTTTAAATGAAAATGAATTTGAATATCTTGAATCCAATATTTTAAACTTGCTCAAACAAAAAAACATGGTAAAACTTGCGTTGGTTTTAATTTTTCATAATCGTAATTGTATGTTATAAAGGATTTTGGAGCTTAAAACATCAGGCTTTGTTTCTGAACAACTTAGGGCTTAAAAACCATTCGTATAATTATTGCACGATTTTAATTTTTCGTTGTGTTTCATACCTATTTGCTTTTAGATACATTTTTACGTGCTCTAAGGATGTTGAGGAATTACATATGAATGATCTTCATATTTGGATATTATTTGTAAAGTTGTTATTGATGCTTGATGTGGTTAATTATGTGCTAAATTGTTTTAGCAGTTTATAAGTGGAGCACTCGAAGCCTAATGCTTTTGAAATTTTATGTTTTGCTTTGAAAATGATTTTCATTGGAGTTAAGCTTTAAAATATGAAATCATTGTTTTAGCAGGTTTTTAGTTGGAAATGAATTTGAATATCTTGAATCCAATGTTTTCAACTTGCTCAAACAAAGAAACATGGTAAAACTTGCATTGGTTTTAACTTTTCATAATGTTAAGTGTAAGTTATAAAAGATTTTGGAGCCTAAAACATCAGACTTTGTTTATGAACAATTCTGGGCGTAAAAACCATTCGCACAATTGTTGCACGATTTTAATTTTTCATTGTGTTTCATACTTATTTGCTTTTAGATACATTTTAGGTCCTCTAAGGATATTGAGGAATTACATATGAATAATCTTTATATTGGGATATTATTTGTGAAGTTGTCATTAGTGCTTCATATGATTAATTATGTGCTAAATTATTTTATAAGGTTATATGGGGACGACTCGAAGCCTAATGGGAATGAATTTGAATATCTAGAATCCAATGTTTTAAACTTGCTCAAACAAAGAAATATGGTAAAACTTGAATTGGTTTTAATTTTTCATCATGTTAAGTGTAAGTTATAAAGGATTTTCGCGATTAAAACATCAGATTTTGTTTATGAATAATTCTGCGCGTAAAAATAATTCGCACAATTACTGCACGATTTGAAGTTTCCGTTGTGTTTCATACTTATTTACTTTTAGATACATTTTTAAATGCTCTAAGGATGTTGAGGAATTACATACGAATGATTTTCATATTTGGATATTATTTGTGAAGTTGTTATTGGTACTTGATGTGATTAATTATGTGCTAAATTGTTTTAGAAGTTTATCTGTGGAGGACTCGAAGCCTAATGGTTCTGAAATTTTTATGTTTTGCTTTGAAAATGATTTTCACTGGAATAAAGCTTCAAAACGGGAAAGCATTGTTTTAATAGGTTTTTAAATGGAAATGAATTTCAATATCTTGAATCCAATGTTTTCAACTTTCTCAAACAAAGAAACATGGTAAAACTTGCGTTGGTTTTAATTTTTCATAATGTTATGTGTAAGTTATAAATGATTTTGGAGCTTAAAACATTAGACTTTGTTTCTGAACAATCCTGTGCGTAAAAAAAATTCGCACAATTTTTGCACGATTTTAATTTTTCGTTGTGTTTCATACTTATTTGCTTTTAGATACATTTTTAGTTGCTCTAAGGATGTTGAGGAATTACATATGAATAATTTTCATATTTTGATATTATTTGTGAAGTTGTTATTGGTGGTTGATGTGATTAATTATGTGCTAAATTGTTTTAGAAGTTTATATGGGGAGGACTCGAAGTAAGAAAGCATTGTTTCAGCAGATTTTTAAGTGGAAATGAATTTGAATATCTTGAATCCAATATTTTAAACTTGCTGAAACGAAGAAACATGGGAAAATTTGCATTTGTTTTAATTTTTCATAATGTTAAGCGTAAGTTATAAAGGATTTTGGAGCCTAAAACATCAGACTTTGTTTATGAACAATTTTGGGCGTACAAAACATTCGCACAATTATTGCACGATTTTAATTTTTCGTTGTGTTTCATACCTATTTGCTTTTAGATACATTTTTAGGTGCTCTAAGGAAGTTGAAGAATTACATAGGAATAATCTTCATATTTGTTTATTATTTGTGAAGTTGTTATTGGTGCTTGATTTAATTAATTATGTGCTAAATTGTTTTAAAAGTTTATCTGTGGAGGACTCGAAGCCTAATGCTTGTGAAATTTTTATGTTTTGCTTTGAAAATAATTTTCACTGGTATAAAGTTTTAAAATATGAAAGCATTATTTATATTTATGAAAATATAAATAAAAAAATAAAAATAAAAATAAAATAAGAAAAAAATATTAAACACAACAAAAAAGATAAATAAAATACAAAAAAATATAAAATATAAAATAAACAAAAATACGATAAAAAATATAAGAAGAAAATCAAAAATAAAAAAAGATAAAAATGAAATGAAATTAAAAAAATACAAAAAATTGAAAAACATATAAAAAATTAAAGACAAAATTAAAAATGAGAAAAGTTAATGCAAAATAAAAATGAAAACAAAAGAAGAAAATGCAACAAAAAAAAACTATAAGAATTTAAAAATGAAAATAAGAAATAAAAAGAAATTTGTAAAAGAATTAAGAAAAGAACAAAAATGAAAAAACAAGATTTATGAAAAAAAAATCCAAGTAAAAAAAAAAAAGAAACAAGAAATAAAAAGAATTTTGAGAAAAAAATTAGAAAAACAAGAAAAAATAAAAAATGAAGAGGCAAAAATATGAAACAAAATAAAAAGATAAAAAAGTTTTGTAGAAATTTTTAAAACAAAGAAAATGTGAAAAGAAAAAAAAATATGAAAGCACATGAAAAGATAAGTGAAAAAATGAAAAAGGAAAAAGAGTTAATGAAAAATTAGAAAAATAAAACAAAAAATAACCAACAACAATAAATAAAAAAAGAAAATATAAAAGATAAAAAATTAAAAAACAAGATAAAAATTTATGAAAATATAAATAAAAAAATAAAAAATAAAATAAAATAAAAAAATATTAAAACAAAACAAAAAAGATAAATAAAATACAAAAAAATATAAAATAACCAAAATTTAAATAAAAAATATAAGAAGTAAAAAAATAAAAAATACAAAAATACAAAAATGAAATGAAATGAGAAAATAGAAAAAAAAATACAAAAAATTGAAAAACATATAAAAAATCAAAGACAAATTAAAAATGAGAAAAGTTAATGCAAAATAAAAATGAAAACAAAAGAAGAAAATGCAACAAAAAAAAACTATAAAAATTTAAAACTGAAAATAAGAAATAAAAATAGATTTATAAAAAAATTAAGAAAAGAATAAAAATGAAAAGACAAAAGATTTATGAAAAATAAAAAATTCAGTGAAATGTAAAAAAAAAAATGTAAACAAGAAATAAAAAGAACTTTGTGAAAAAAATTAGAAAAACAAGAAAAAATAAAAAATGAAGAGGCAAAAATATGAAATAAACTAAAAAGAAAAGTTTTGTAAAAAATTTTAAAACAAAGAAAAAAGTGAAAACAAAAAAAAAATAAAAGCACATAAAAAAATAAGTAAAAAAAAATTTTAAAAGGAAAGAGTTAATGAAAAACAAAAAATAAACCAAAATACAATAAAAATATAAAAAATAAGAAAATCAAAAATAAAAAATAAAAAATAAAAAATAAAAAAAGATTGAAAATAAAAAAAAGAAAAATATATTAAAAAAATAATTATTATCTCTTAATAAAAGAAATATTATAAAATCCAAAATAATAAAAAAAATAATAAGTAATAAAAAAAATAATCGAAATTATATTAAATAAAAAATAAATATTATATAATATAATTTTGTTAATTACATAAATTACACGATAAATAAAAATAAATTTCAAGATAAAATACAAGAGGATCTTAATTAGATATCTAATTAGCATACATACAAATAACACCTTCCATTTTTAATGAAGTCAAAGTCTCATTCAACAATGCTTAATAATAAGGTGATTTGCATTTAAGTTAAACACAAGCAACATGCCACATGTATAAAGAAAATGCTATTTTAGAAATAAAGACAATCAAACTTGAACTTCATTGCTCAAGCAGAAAGATTCAAGGCAAAGATTGCCTGCAAAATAAACCTAATCACATCCATTGCTCACAAATCAGATATTATAAATGTTTTAACTCGAAAACCCAAAGATACGAAAGTAGAAGGCCTTTAAAAACCTAAAGAGAAATTAAAACTAAAGCAACAAAACCTTAACAAAAAAAGATTATAATGAAAAGCCAAAGATAAGAGGTAGTTTTGCATCTCAACATAAATATACAACAATTATATACCAAAGTTAAAAAAACAACAGCCACCAACCACATCATAAGTCAGGATGTTTCCAATAATAATAGTGTTACTTAAGAAAACAAAGTCTATATTATAATCAGAAACACAGAATTTTAGCAACTTTAATCAAACTCTTCATGATCTGAAATGTACTAGAACAAGTACAATTATCATCGAAAGTTACCATACAATACAACAAAAATTCTATGCAAGATCATAGACTTTCAAAGAATCCAATAAGAAAGAGGCAATCTTCCATCTCAGTGCTTAACTAGATTTAAGTTTATGAAATTAATCTTAAGAAAGTAATCAATCATGCAACAAAGTAAAGTGAAATCAGCAAAACAAGAAAAATCAAACACAACACAAGAAAAAAAAGGTACTCTTCATTGTAAGCACTCATCCTCAGTGCGAGGCTGGATTAAGTTTTTGAAATTAAACCTAAGATGCAAAATATTTTTATTTGAATTTATTGATTTAAATCGTTAAAAATGTAAAAATATATATACATGAAGTAAATAGTGATAGGCATAACAATTCCAAACTAGTGTTATTATATATAAGCCAATAAAATTCCAAAAGAAAATAACAAAGATAATTATTATCACTTAACAAATTGTAATAAATAAAAGATAAATATTATACAATCCAAAATAATAAATAAAATAATTAAAATTATGTACAAGCCAATAAAATTCCAAAAGAAAATAATAAAGATAATTATTATCTCTTAACAAATTGTATTAAATAAAAGATAAATATTATACAATCCAAAAAAGTAAATAAAATAATAAGTAATAAATAAAATAATTCAAATTGTATTAAATATTATACAAGATAATTTTATTAATTAGATAAATTACATGATAAATAAAAACAATTTTCAAGATAAAATACAAGATGATGTTAATTAGATATCTAATTAGTATAGATGCACATAACACCTTCCATTTCTAATGAAGTTAAAGTCGCGTCAACAATGTTTTAATATCCATAACATTATAAAATTTTTATAAAAAAATAAAAATAAAATAAAATAAAATAAAATTTAAAAAATATTAAAACAAAAGGAAAAAGATAAAATAAGTATTAAAAAATGGAAAAAATAAGAAAGCAAGGAAATGAAAAAATAACGAGTCAAAAGAAAAAATTAAAAAAAAATTAGTTTATAAAATACAAGCAAAAAATAAAACAAATAATAAGATATAAAGATATAAAAAATCCAAGAAGAAAATATAAAAAATGAAAATGGATGACAAAGTAGAAAAAAAATAATTTAGAAAATTCAAGCAAAAAAAAGTAATAAGAAAAAAATAAAAAATAAAGGAATTAACAAAGGGAAAATTTTAATACAAAATAAAAAAAAAAAACAAAACAAGGAAGTGCAAAAAAAAATGATAACAAGAAATAGGAAGAAATTTCTGAACAAAATTAGAAAAAGAAGAAAAAAAAATGAAAAGGCAAAAATATGAAATAAAACAAAAAAAAAGTGCAATCCAAAAAAATATGAAAGCACATAAAAAATAAGTAAAGAAAAAGAAAAAAATTAAAAGGAAATAAAGTTAATGAAAAAAAATGCAACAAAAAATATTCAACAATGATAAATAAAAAAAATCCAAAACATTATAAAAATTTATGAAAATATAAATAAAAAAATAAAAAAAAATAAGAAAAAAAATCAATACCAATAAAAAAAATAAAAAATAAACGAAAATATAATAAAAATATAAAAAGTAAGAAAATAATAAAAAATAAAAAAGGGAAATTAAATAAAAATGGGAAAAATGAAAAGGAATGACCAAATGAAAAAAAAATAGTTTAACAAATACAAAAAAATTGAAAAACATATAAGAAATAATAAGAAAACAATATAAAAAATCAAAGACAAAAAGCTAGAAAAAAAAAAAAGAAAAGTTAATGCAAAATAAAAATGAAAACCAAAGAAGAAAATGGAAAAAAAAAGTATGAGAATTTAAAAATGCAAATAAGAAATAAACAGAAATTTGCAAAAAAAATAAGAAAAGCAAGAAAAAGAATAAAAATGAAAAGACTAAAATAAAAAAAGAATATAAAAAAGTTTAAAACAATGAAAAAATAAAAACAAATAAAAAATGAAAGCATATGAAAAAAAAAAAAAAGCAAAATGAAAGAAAATTCTGAAGGAAAAAGGTTATTGAAAAAATATAAAATAAAAGACAATAGCAAAAAAAAGACAAAAAATAGGAAAATAAAATAAAAATAAATAATTTTGAAGTTTATATAAATTTTTTAAAATATAAATAAAAAATAAAGGAAAAAAATTAAGAGAAAATATTAATATAAACGAAAAATAAAATAAAATACTTAAAAAATAACAATTAAAAATAAACAAAAACAAAAAGTAAAAAAGTAAGAAAATAAAAAATTAGAGAATAAAAAAAATATAAAACAGTAAAATGAATACAAATTTCAAATATAAAATAGAAAAAAATTTTCGTTTAGAATATACAAAGAAAAACAAAAAAATATATAACAAATGTAGAAAAAAAGATATAAAAAATCAAAGATAAAAAATAAAATAAAAGTCAATACAAAATATAAATAAAATCAAAAAGAAGTTCACAAAAAAACAAAAGTCTAAGATTTTAAAATTGTAAAGAAGAAATAAAAAAAAGTGCAAAAATTGAATAAAAATCTCAAAAATGAAAGGAAATGACAAAATAGAAAAAATATTTTAAGAAATACAAAAAATTGAAAAACATATAAGAAATAATAAGAAAACAATATAAAAAAATCAAAGACAAAAAATTTAAAAAGAGAAAAGTTAATGCAAAATAAAAATGAAAACCAAAGAAGAAAATGCAACAAAAAAAAAACTATAAGAATTTGAAAATGAAAATAAGAAATAAAAAGAAATGTGTGAAAAAATTAAGAAAAGACAAAAGATTTATGAAAAATAAAAAATCCAAAACATTCTAAAAATTTATGAAAATTTAAATAAAGAAAGAAATAAAAAATAAACCAAAATAAAAATAAAATAAGAAAAGAATATAAAGTAAAACAAAAAAGATAAACAAAGTACAAAAAAATAAAAAATAAACAAAAATACAATAAAAATATAAAAAGCAAGAAAATAAAAAATAATTAATCAAAAATACAAAAATTGAATAAAAATTTGGAAAGTGAAAAAGAATGACAAAATAAAAAAAATTAGTTTTAAAAATACAAAAAATTAAAAAACATACAAGAAATAACAAGAAAACAATATAAAAAGTCAAAGACAAAAAATTAAAAAAGAGAAGTTATTGCAAAATAAAAATGAAAACCAAAGGAGAAATTGAAAAAAAAAGTATGAGAATTTAAAAAAGCAAATAAGAAATAAAAAAAAATTTGGGAAAAAAATAAGAAAAGCAGGAATACAATAAAAATGAAAAGACAAAAGATTTGAAATAAAAAAGAAAACAAGAAAGTAAAAAAATTAAAACAATGAAATAATTAAAACAAATAAAAATGAAAGCACGGGAAAAAAAAAAGCAAAAAGAAAGAAATTTTTGATGGAAAAATGTTTTTGAAAAATTATAAAATAGAACAAAAAATAGCAAAAAAAAAGACAAAATAAGAAAATGAAAAAATAAAAGCAAAAAAAAGTACACAAAAAGAGAAGTCTTGAGATTTTGAAATTGTAAAGAAGAAATAAAAAAAATGTGGACAAAAAGATATAAGAAAAAGCAAGAAAAAATAAAAAAAGAAAATACAAAATATATTAAAAAAATTAAAACAAAAAAAAAAGCAAATGAACAAATAAGTTAAAAGAAAAAGAAAAAAAGAATTGCTGAAGAATTATACAAATAGAATAGAAAATACCAAAAAAATAAAAAATGACAGCAAAAATGAGACAAACCAAAAGAAAAAAAGATTAAAATATAAAGTAAATATCCATAACATTATAAAATTAACAATAAAAATAAAAGAAAAAATAAAATAAGAGAATGTATTAAGGCAAAAGAAAAAAGATAACATAAGTAATAAAAAAGAGAAAAGAAATAAAAAAAACACAAAATAAAAAAATAAATAAGGAAAAGAAAAAATGAGTCAAAAAATTTTTAAAAAATACAAAAACTAATAAAAATGAGAAAAATGACAAAATAGAAAAAAATTAAGTTTACAAAATACAAACAAAAATAAAAAATATAACAAATAATAAGATATAAAGATATAAAAAATCAAAGATAAAAAATTAAAAGAAGAAAAAGTTAAAACAAAATAAAAATAAAAACAAAAGAAGGAAGTGTGGAAAAAAAACACAAATTAGAAAGAAATGCCAAAAAAAAACCAAAAAAAAAGAAGAAAAACCTTAAGAAAAAATAAAAAATGAAAAAAATTAATAGAAAATAATGTAAAAGACCAATTAGATTGAAGTAACAAAAAAAATCAAAGTAAAAAAAAAAATACGTAGTGAAAGAGTAATAGAATGAAAACAGAAAGACAGTATTTTGTAGAAAAAAAGGAATGAAAATAAAAAAATATATACTAAAAAACAAAAAATTAAGAAAATGCATAAAAAGTAAAAAAAAAAAAACCAAAAAGCTAAAAAAAAGGAAAAGAAAAAGAAAGTAAATACTGAAATAAAAAAAATTCTACAAAGTTCAATCTTTAATTTATGTTTTAAAACTTAACTTGAATTTGATAGTTTAGATGCAAAATATTTTAATTTGAATTTATTGATTTAAATCGTTAAAAATGTAAAAAATACATATATGCGAAGTAAATAGTGATAGGCATAACAATTCCAAAAGAAAATAACAAAAATAATTATTATCACTTAACAAATTGTAATAAATAAAAGATTAATATTATACAATCCAAAATAATAAATAAAATAGTAAGTAATAAATAAAATAATTAAAATTATATATAAGCCAATAAAATTCCAAAAGAAAATAATAAAGATAATTATTATCTCTTAACAAATTGTATTAAATAAAAGATAAATATTATGCAATCCAAAATAGTAAATAAAATAATAAGTAATAAATAAAATAATTCAAATTGTATTAAATATTATACAGATAATTTTGTTAATTAGATAAATTACATGATAAATAAAAATAATTTTCAAAATAAAATACAAGATATTAATTAGATATCTAATTAGTATAGATGCACATAACACCTTCCATTTCTAATGAAGTTAAAGTCTCATCAACAATGTTTTAATATCCATAACATTATAAAATTTTTATAAACAAACAAAAATAACAAAAATTAAAAATAAATAATAAAAGGAAAATAAAATTAAAACAAAAGGAAAAAGATAAAATAAGTACTAAAAAAGGGAAAAATTAAAAAAAACCAAAACACAAAATGAAAAAAATAAGAAAGCAAGGAAATGAAAAAATAACGAGCCGAAGAAAAATTAAAAAAAATTAGTTTATAAAATACAAACAAAAAATAAAAAATAAAACAAATAATAAGAAATAAGGATATAAAAAATCCAAGAAGAAAATATAAAAAATGAAAATGGATGACAAAGTAGAAAAAAATAATAAGAAAAAAACAAAAAATAAAAGAATTAACAAAGGGAAAATTTTAACACAAAAGAAAAAAAAAACCAACATAAGGAACTGCAAAAAAAAAAATGGTAACAAGAAATAGGAAGAAATATCTGAACAAAATTAGAAAAAGAAGAAAAAAAATGAAAAGGCAAAAATATGAAATAAAAAAAAAAGTTTATCGAAAATTTTAAAACAATGAAAAAAGTGCAACCCAAAAAAATATGAAAACACATGAAAAAATAAGTAAAGAAAAAGAAAAATTAAAAGGAAATAAAGTTAATGAAAAAAAATGCAACAAAAAATATCCAACAATGATAAAAAAAAAGAAAAAAAATCCAAAACATTTTAAAAATTTATGAAAATATAAATAAAAAAGAGAAATAAAAATAAAATAAAATAAAAGAAAAAATCAATACCAATAAAACAACAAAAAATAAACAAAAATAATAATGCAAAATAAAAAATCAAAGACAAAAAGCTAAAAAAAAAGAAAAGTTAATGCAAAATAAAAATAAGAATCAAAGAAGAAAATGCAAACAAAAAAATGTGAATTTAAAAACGCAAATAAGAAATAAAAACAAATTTGCCAAAAAAATTAGAAAAGCAACAAAAAAGAATAAAAATGAAAAGACAAAAGATTTAAAACAAAAAAAGAATATAAAAAAGTTTTAAAAAATGAAAGCATATGAAAAAAAAAAAGCAAAAAGAAAGAAAATTTTGAAGGAAAAAAGTTATTGAAAAACTATAAAATAGAAAAAAAATAGCAAAAATAAGATAAAAATAAAAAATAAAATAAAAAAGATTCACAAAATAAAAATTAAAAATTTTGAAGTTTATTCAAATTTTTTGAAATATAAATAAAAAATAAAGGAAAAAAAATTAAGAGAAAATATTAATATAAAAGAAAAAATAAAATAAAATACTAAAAAAATTACAATTAAAAATAAACAAAAACAAAAAGTAAAAAAGTAAAAAAATAAAAAATTAGAGAATTAAAAAAATATAAAACGATAAAATGAATAAAAAAAATTTTGTTTAGAATATATAAAAAAAACAAAAAGATATAAAAAATCAAAGACAAAAAATAAAATAAAAGTCAATAAAAAATATAAATAAAATCAAAAGAAAGTTCACAAAAAAAGCAAAAGTCTAAGATTTTAAAATTGTAAAGAAGAAATAAAAAAAAAAAGATATAAGAAAAAGCAAGAAAACAATAAAAAATGAAAATACAAAATACAAAATATATAAAAATAATTAAAACAAAAAAAAGAAAGCAAATGAACAAATAAATTAAAAGAAAAGAAGAATTAATGAAAAATTATAAAAATAAAATAGATAATAGCGAAAAAAATGCGACAAACCAAAAGAAGATAAGTTTAAAAAATAAAGTAAATATCCATAACATTATAAAATTTTTATAAAAAATAACAATAATTAACAATAAAAAATAAAAGAAAAAATAAAATAGAAGAATATTAAAGCAAAAGGAAAAAGATAAAATAAGTACTAAAAAAGAGAAAATTTAAAAATAAGCAAAAACACAATTAAAAAAAAGTAAGAAAATGAAAAAATAGTCAAAAGAAAAAATTAAAAAAATATAAAAACGAATAAAAATGAAAAAAAAAAGAACAAGACAATAGAAAAAATTTTAGTTTATAAAATACAAACATAAAATATAAAATATAACAAATAATAAGAAATAAAGATATAAAAAATTAAAAAAAGAAAAAAGTTAATAAAAAATAAAAACAAAAGAAAAAATTATGGATAAAAAACACAAATTAAAAAGAAATGCCAAAAAAAAACCCAAAAATAAAATGAAGAAAAACCTTAAGAAAAAAAATGAAAAAATTAAAGATAAAAAGTAAAAAGAGTACAAAAAGAAAAAAAAATAATAAAAAATAATGTAAATGATCAATTAGATTAGAGCAACAAAAAGATCAAAGTAACAAAGAAAATACATAGTGAAAGAATAATATAATGAAGACAAGAAAGAAGGTATTTTGTAAAAAAAAAAAAAAAAAAACATACTATATAACAAAAATATAATAAATGAAAAATTAAGAAAATGTATAAAAAGTAAACAAATAAAGAAATTAAAAATCTCTACAAAGTTAAATCTTTAATTTATGTTTTAAAACTTAATTTGAATTTGTAAGTTTAGATGTAAAATATTTTGATTTGAATTTATTGATTTAAATTTAAAATTTTTAATTTTTAAATCGTTAAAAATATAAAAATATAAATACATGAAGTAAATAGTGATAGATATAACAATTCCAAACTAATGTTATTATATATAAGCCAATAAAATTCCAAAAGAAAATAACAAAGATAATTATTATCTCTTAACAAATTGTATTAAATAAAAGATAAATATTATACAATCCAAAATAATAAATAAAATAATCCAAATTTTATTAAATAAAAGATAAATATTATATAATATAATTTTGTTAATTAGATAAATTACACGATAAATAAAAATAAATTTCAAGATAAAATACAATATGATTTTAATTAGATATCTAATTAGTAAAGATTTATGAAAATATAAGTAAAGAAAGAAATAAAAAACATTAAAGCAAAACAAAAAAGATAAATAAAATATAAAATAAACAAAAATGCAATAAAAAACTATAAGAAGTAAGAAAATCAAAAATAAAAAATAAAAAAAGACAAAAATGAAATGAAATGAGAAAATAGAAAAAAAAATACAAAAAATTGAAAAACATATAAAAAATAATAAGAAAACAATATAAAAAATCAAAGACAAAAAATTAAAAATGAAAAAAATTAATGCAAAATAAAAACAAAAACAAAAGAAGAAAATGCAACAAAAAAAAACTATAAGAATTTAAAAATGAAAATAAGAAATAAAAAGAAATTTCTAAAAGAATTAAGAAAAGAATAAAAAATGAAAAGACAACATTTATGAAAAAAAAAATGGAAACAAGAAATAAAAAGAATTTTGCGAAAAAAATTAGAAAAACAAGAAAAAAATAAAAAATGAAGAGGCAAGAATATTAAATAAAATAAAAAGATAAAAAAGTTTTGTAGAAATTTTTAAAACGAAGAAAAATGTGAAAAGAAAAAAAATGAAAAAGAAAAAAGAGTTAATGAAAAATTATAAAAATAAAACAGTAAATAACCAACAACGATAAATAAAAAAAAGAAAAGAAAAAAGATAGAAAAATAAAAAACATGATAAAAATTTATGAAAATATAAATAAAGAAAGAAATAAAAAATAAAAATGAAAAAAGAAAAAAAATATTTATGCAAAACAAAAAAGATAAATAAAATACAAAAGAATATAAAATATAAAATAAACAAAAATGCGATAAAGAATAAAAGAAGTAAGAAAATCAAAAATAAAAAAAGAAAAAAATGAAATGAAATGAAAAAATAGAAAAAAAATACAAAAAATTAAAAAACATATAAAAAATAATAAAAAAACAATATAAAAAATCAAACACAAAAAATTAAAAATGACAAAAGTTAATGCAAAATAAAAATGAAAACAAAAGAAGAAAATGCAACAAAAAAAACTATAAGAATTTAAAAATGAAAATAAAAATAAAAAAAAATTTGTAAAAGAATTAAGAAAAGAATACAAATGAAAAGACAAGATTTATGAAAAAAAAAATCCAAGGAAGTATAAAAAAAATGGAAACAAGAAATAAAAAGAATTTTGTGAAAAAAATTAGAAAAACAAGAAAAAATAAAAAATAAAAGGCAAAAATATGAAACAAAATAAAAAGATAAAAAAGTATTGTAGAAATTTTTAAAACAAAGAAAAATGTGAAAAGAAAAAAAAATATGAAAGCACATGAAAAGATAAGTAAAAAAATGAAAGGAAAAAGAGTTAATGAAAAATTATAAAAATAAAACAGAAAATAACCAACAACGATAAATAAAAAAAAAGAAAAAAGATAGAAAAATAAAAAACATGATAAAAATTTATGAAAATATAAATAAAGAAATAAAAAATAAAAATAAAATACGAAAAAAATATTAAAGCAAAACAAAAAAGATAAATAAAATACAAAAAAATATAAAATATAAAATAAACAAAAATGCGATAAAAAATATAAGAAGTAAGAAAATCAAAAATAAAAAAAGACAAAAATGAATTGAAATGAAAAAATAGAATAAAAAAACAAAAAATTGAAAGACAAAAAAAAATAAGAAAACAATATAAAAAATCAAAGACAAAAAATTAAAAATGAGAAAAGTTAATGCAAAATAAAAACGAAAACAAAAGAAGAAAATGCAACAAAAAAAAACTATAAGAATTTAAAAATGAAAATAAAAAATAAAAAAAATTTCTAAAAGAATTAAGAAAAGAATAAAAATGAAAAGACAACATTTATGAAAAAAAAAATGGAAACAAGAAATAAAAAGAATTTTGAGAAAAAAATTAGAAAAACAAGAAAAAATAAAAAATGAAAAGGCAAAATACGAAACAAAATAAAAAGATAAAAAAGTATTGTAGAAAATTTTAAAACAAAGAAAAAAAGAAAAAAAAAATATGAAAGCACATAAAAAGATAAGTAAAAAAATGAAAAAAGAAAAAGTGTTAATGAAAAATTATAAAAATAAAACAAAAAATAACCAGCAACGATAAATAAAAAAAAAGATAGAAAAATAAAAAATAAAAAACATGATAAAAGTTTATGAAAATATAAATAAAATAAGAAATAAAAAATAAAAATAAAATAAGAAAAAAATATTCAAACAAAACAAAAAAGATAAATAAAATACAAAAGAATATAAAATATAAAATAAACAAAAATGCGATAAAAAATATAAGAAGTAAGAAAATCAAAAATAAAAAAAGACAAAAATGAAATCAAATGAAAAAATACAAAAATTTGAAAAACCTAAAAAATAATAAGAAAACAATATAAAAAATCAAAGAGAAAATTAAAAATGAGAAGTTAATGCAAAATAAAAATGAAAACAAAAGAAGAAAATGCAACAAAAAAAAAACTATAGGAATTTAAAAATGAAAATAAGAAATAAAAAGAAATTTGTAAAAGAATTAAGAAAAGAATAAAAATGAAAAGACAAGATTTATGAAAAAAAAAAAATGGAAACAAGAAATAAAGAGAATTTTGTGAAAAAAATTAGAAAAACAAGAAAAAATAAAAAATGAAAAGGCAAAAATATGAAACAAAATAAAAAGATAAAAAAGTATTGTACAAATTTAAAAAAAAAATGTGAAAAGAAAAAAAATATGAAAGCACATGAAAAGATAAGTAAAAAAATGAAAAAGGATAAAGAGTTAATGAAAAATTATAAAAATAAAACAAAAAATAACCAGCAACGATAGATAAAAAAAAAAAGAAAAAAGATAGAAAAATAAAAAAATAAAAAACATGATAAAAATTTATGAAAATATAAATAAAGAATAAATAAAAATAAAATTAGAAAAAATATTAAAGCAAAACAAAAATAAATAAATAAAATACAAAAATATATAAAATATAAAATAAACAAAAATACGATAAAACATATAAAAAGTAAGAAAATCAAAAATAAAAAAAGACAAAAATGAAATGAAAAAATACGAAAAAATACAAAAAATTGAAAGACATAAAAAATAATAAGAAAACAATATAAAAAATCAAAGACAAAAAATTAAAAATGATAAAAGTTAATGCAAAATAAAAATGAAAACAAAAGAAGAAAATGCAACAAAAAAAAACTATAAGAATTTAAAAATGAAAATAAGAACAAAAAAAAATTTGTAAAAAAATTAAGAAAAGAATAAAAATGAAAAAAAAGATTTATAAAAAAAAATCCAAGTATAAAAAAAAATGGAAACAAGAAATAAAAAGAATTTTGTGAAAAAAATTAGAAAAATAGGAAAAAATAAGAAATGAAGAGGCAAAAATATGAAACAAAATAAAAAGATAAAAAAGTATTGTAAAAATTTTTAAAACAAAGAAAAATGTGAAAAGAAAAAAAAATATTAAAGCACATGAAAAGATAAGTAAAAAAATGAAAAAGAAAAAAGAGTTAATGAAAAATTATAAAAATAATACAAAAAATAACAAACAACGATAAATAAAAAAAGAAAAGATAAAAAATTAAAAAACAAGATAAATTTATGAAAATATAAATAAAAAAAGAAATAAAAATATAATAAATATAATAAATATTAAAGCAAAACAAAAAAGATAAATAAAATACAAAAATATAAAATATAAAATAAACAAAAATGCGATAAAAAAATATAAGTAAGAAAATCAAAAATGAAATGAAATGAGAAAATAGAAAACAAATACAAAAAATTGAAAAACATATAAAAAATAGTAATAAAACAATATAAAAAATCAAAGACAAAAAATTAAAAATAAGAAAAATTAATGCAAAATAAAAATAAAAACAAAAGAACAAAATGCAACAAAAAAAACTGTAAGAATTTAAAAATGAAAATAGAAATAAAAGAAATTTGTAAAAGGATTAAGAAAAGAATAAAAATGAAAAGACAAGATTTATGAAAAAAAAAATCAAAAGAAGTATAAAAAAAAATGGAAACGAAAAAAAATAAAAAATGAACAGGCAAAAATATGAAACAAGATAAAATGATAAAAAAGTTTTGTAGAAATTTTTAAAACAAAAAAAAATGTGAAACCCAAAAAAAATATGAAAGCACATGAAAAGATAAGTAAAAAAATGAAAAATTTAAAATGAAAAAAGAAAAAGAGTTAATGAAAAATTATAAAAATAAAACAAAAAATAACCAACAACGATAAAAAAAAAAAGATAAAAGATAAAAAAATAAAAAATAAAAAACACGATAAAATTTTATGAAAATATAAATAAAGAAAGAAATAAAAAATAAACCAAAATAAAAAATGAAAAAAAAAAAAGAAAAAAATATTGAAGCAAAACAAAAAAGTTGAATAAAATACAAAAAAATATAAAATATAAAATAAACAAAAATGCAATAAAAATATAAAAAGTAAGAAAATCAAAAATAAAAAATAAAAAAGACAAATGAAATGAAATAAGAAAATACAAAAAATTGAAAAACATATAAAAAATAATAAGAAAACAATATAAAAAATCAAAGACAAAAAATTAAAAATGAAAAAAGTTAATGCAAAATTAAAATGAAAACAAAAAAAAACTATAAGAATTTAAAAATGAATATAAAAAATAAAAAGAAATTTGTAAAATAAAAATGAAAAGACAAGATTTATGAAAAAAAATAATCCGACGAAGTATAAAAAAAATGAAAACAGGAAATAAAGAGAATTTTATGAAAAAAATTAGAAAATGAAGAAAAAATAAAAAAATGAAGAGGCAAAAATATGAAATAAAATAAAAAGATGAAAAAAGTTTTGTAGAAATTTTTAAAACAAAGAAAAATGTGAAAAAAAAAAAATATGAAAGCACATGAAAAGATGAGTAAAAAAATGAAAAACTTAAAAGGAAAAAGGAAAAAGAGTTAATGAAAAATTATAAAAATAAAACAAAAAATAACCAACAAAGATAAATAAATAAGGAAGAGAAAAAAGACAGAAAAATTAAAAAACTAAAAACATGATAAAAATTTATAAAAATATAAATAAAGAAAGAAATAAGAAATAAAATTAAAATTAAAATTAAAAAAAAATATTAAAGCAAAACAAAAAAGATAAATAAAAGACAAAAAAATATAAAATAAACAAAAATACGATAAAAAATATTTGTAAGAAAATCAAAAATACAAAAATGAAATGAAATGAGAAAATAAAAAAAAACAAAATTAAAAAACATATAAAAAAATAATAAGAAAACAATATAAAAAATCAAAGACAAAATTAAAAATGAGAAAAGTTAATGCAAAATAAAAATGAAAACAAAAGAAGAAAATGCAACAAAAAAAAAAACGATAAGAATTTAAAAATGAAAATAAGAAATAAAAAAAATTGTAAAAAAATTAAGAAAAGAATAAAAATAAAGACAAAAGATTTATGAAAAACAAAAAATTCAAGGAAGTGTAAAAAAAATGGAAACAAGAAATAAAAATAACTGTGAAAAAAATTAGAAAAATAAGAAAAAATAAAAAATGAAGAGGCAAAAATATGAAATAAAATAAAAAGAAAAGTTTTGTAAAAAATTTTAAAACAAAGAAAAAAGTGAAAACAAAAAAAAAATGAAAGCACATTAAAAAAATAAGTAAAAAAAATTTTAAAAGGAAAGAGTTGATGAAAAACAAAAAAGATAAACAAAAATACAATAAAAATATAAAAAATCAAAAATAAAAAAATAAAAAAGACTAAAATAAAAAAAAGAAAATATATTAAATAAAATAATTATTATCTCTTAATAAAAGATAAATATTATACAGTCCAAAATAATAAAAAAAAATCAAAATTATATTAAATAAAAAATAAATATTATATAATATAATTTTGTTAATTACATAAATTACACAATAAATAAAAATAAATTTCAAGATCAAGAGGATCTTAATTAGATATCTAATTAATATACATACACATAACATCTTCCATTTTTAATGAAGTCAAAGTCTCATTCAACAATGCTTAATAATAAGGTGATCTGCATTTAAGTTAAACACAAGCAACATGCCACATATATAAAGAACAATGCTGCATTTAAGTTAAACACAAGCAACATCCCACATGTATAAAGAACAATGCTATTTTAGAAATAAAGACAATCAAACTTGAACTTCATTGCTCAAGCAAAAAGATTCAAGGCAAAGATTGCCTACAAAATAAACCTAATCACATCCATTGCTCACAAATCAGACATTATAAATGTTTTAACTCGAAAACCTAAAGATACGAAAGTAGAAGGCCTTTAAAAACCTAAAGAGAAATTAAAACTAAAGCAACAAAACCTTAACAGAAAAAGATTATAATGAAAGGCCAAAGATAAGAGGTAGTTTTGCATCTCAACATAAATATACAACAATTATATACCAAAGTTAAAAAACAACAGCCACCAACCACATCATAAGTCAGGATGCTTCCAAAATAACAGTGTTACTTAAGAAAACAAAGTCTATATTATAATCAGAAACACAGAATTTTAGCCACTTTAATCAAACTCTTCATGATCTGAAATGTACTAGAACAAGTACAGCTATCATCGAAAGTTACCATACAATACAACAAAAATTCTATGCAAGATCATAGACTTTCAAAGAATCCAATAAGAAAGAGGCAATCTTCCATCTCAGTGCTTAACTAGATTTAAGTTTATGAAATTAATCTTAAGAAAGTAATCAATCATGCAACAAAGTAAAGTGAAATCAGCAAAACAAGAAGAATCAAACACAACACAAGAAGAAAGAGGTACTCTTCATTGTAAGCACTCATCCTCAGTGCGAGGTTGGATTAAGTTTTTGAAATTAAACCTAAGATTATAATTTGTCATGCAACAGAGTTGAACTAGCAAAATAAAAAAATAAAAAATAGAAAACTCAACCATACAAATTTGGAGTACACTGCTATACAATCTCTAATTCCTCTCTCTAGCAAATCGTGTTCGGAGTACACGATCAACTAATTTCCGTATAGACTACTAAATGCAACCACAATTAAGAAAAGTTTACAAAACTACAATCTGTACACAAAAGATAAAACTAAAATTTAAATGGAATGTTAAAGCATAAGAGATCAAATATTAATTGAAGTTCAGATCAAACTCCAGCAAATCAAAAGCACTACAACAAAAAATTAGACATTAACCAAAAGCTATGAGAATGAAATCTAGAAGCCAACTTGCAGAATAAAACCAACAAACACACATAGAAATTTTGAGACTTTAATTCCTTCTATCCTGAAAGGTATGCTTGGAGCACATAGCCCATTAAGCTTCAAAGAGAAACAGATGACAACTAGGCACACTCATTAATGAAGAAACCACAACCCAAGAATTTCTTTTGCAGTAATATTCTACTAATGCATTCTCAAACAACTTCATCAAATTAGATGCAACCACAATAAAAAGTTTGACAACATCATCAATAACTAAAAAAGCCAAGCCAGTGAAACCTAAAAACCTCATCTGTCATGCCACAGAGAGAAAAACAAGAAGAAAACTCCCATACACACAGAGCCACACAAATTTTTAATCCTTAAATCTTACACACAACCATACAAATTTAGCATTCATAATTCCCCTGCAAGTCATTCTTGGACCACACAACGCATTAAGTTTCAAACAGACCATCAAAACACAACCACACTAAAAGAAAAACCCAAGGAAATTTTCCAAAATAAAGTTACAAAGCCCTAATTTATGTAAAAATTTAAAAATGACACAAAAAGAATCCAGAGACAATCTCAATAAGAAAGACACCAACTGAGAGCCTATGACAACATATAATTAGAGTTTCAAAGACTCCAACAAAAGGAAATAATCTTCCTTTTAAGCATTCAACCACAATGTCAAAATTAAATTACAGAAATTGAACCTAGCAAACCAATCTGCCCTGTAACAAATAAAGTGAAACCAACAAAATAAAAACCTCCCTAAACACATACCTACACACACAAGAGGCACAGAAATTGAATTCACTGCTTGAAACACACAAGGAGAAAAACAACAGGAAAACTCTCATACACAGTCACATAAATTTTTAATCCTTAAATGCTACACAACCATAAAAATTTAGAATCCTTAATTCCCCCTACACTACAAAACAATAAGGAAACTACCATACACATATTTAGAGTTCCAAAGAATCCAGCAAAAGGAAATAATCTTCCTTTTAAACATTTTACCACAATGCATGTCAAAATTAAGTTTCAGAAATTGAACCCAACAAACCAAACTGCTCTGTAACAAAGTGAAATCAACAAAACAAAAAACTCTCAAAATACACCTACACACACATCAAGCAGAGAAATTGAATTCAGCTAATCATGCGAGCCATTAGCTTAGAGCACACAAAGAGAAAAAAAACAAGGAAACTCCCATACACAGCCACACAAATTTTTAATCCTTAAATCCTACACACATACTTTAAAATCCTTAATTCTCCCTACACTGCAAGTCGTTCTTGGAGCACATAGCGCATAAGTTTCATAGAGACCAACGAATCACAAACCACACTAAAAAAAATACAACCCAAGAAATTTTCTAAAATAAAATTACAAAGCCCTAATTTATGTAAAAATTTAAAAATGACACAAGAAGAATCCAGAGACAATCTCAATGAGAAAGACACCGAGAGCCTATGACAACATATATTTAGAGTTTCAAAGAATCCAGCAAAAGAAAATAATCTTCCTTTTAAGCATTCAACCACAATGCATGTCAAAATTAAATTACAAAAATTGAACCTAGCAAACCAATCTGCCCTGTAACAAATAGAGTGAAACCAACAAAATAAAAACCTCCCTAAACACATACCTACACACACAAGAGGCACAAAAATTGAATTCAATGCTTGAAGCACACAAAGAGAAAAACAACAGGGAAACTCCCATACACAGCCACATAAATTTTTAATCCTTAAGTGCTACACAACCATAGAAATTTAGAATCCTTAATTCCCCCTACACTACAAAACAACAAGGAAACTCCCATACACATATTGAGAATTTCAAAGAATCCAGCAAAAGGAAATAATCTTCCTTTTAAACATTTGACCACGATGCATGTCAAAATTAAGTTTCAGAAATTGAACCCAACAAACCAACCTGTTCTGTAACAAATAGAGTGAAATCAACAAAACAAAAAACTCCCAAAATACACCTACACACACATCAGGCACAGAAATTGAATTCAGCTAATCATGCGAGCCATTAGCTTAGAGCACACAAAGAGAAAAACAAAAGGAAACTCCCATACACAGCCACACAAATTTTTAATCCTTAAATCCTACACACATACAACTTTAGAATCCTTAATTCCCCTACACTGCAAGTCGTTCTTGGAGCACATAGCGCATAAGTTTCACAGAAACCAACGAATCACGAACCACACTAAAGGAAGAACAACCCAAGGAATTTTCCAAAGTAAAGTTACAAAGCCCTAATTTATGTAAAAGTTTAAAAATGAAACAAGAAGAATCAAGACACAATCTCAACGAGAAAGACACCAACTGAGAGCCTATGACAACATATATTTAGAGTTTCAAAGAATCCAGCAAAAGGAAATAATCTTCCTTTTAAGCATTCAAGCCCAATGCATGTCAAAATTAAATTTTAAAAATTTAACCTAACAAACAGAGTGAAACCAACACAACAAAAAACTCTCAAAAGACGCCTACACACACAAGATGCACAAAAATTGAATTGACCTTATACTGCAAGCCATTTGCTTAGAGCACACAGCCCATACAGATAATCTTCTTTTTAAGTAGCAATTTCTATCCTCGTCAAAATTAAGTTTCAGAAATTAAAAGAAAAAAACTATTCTATCCTACAACAAAAAGATTGTAACAAACAAAACAAGAAACTTGCAAAATATACATACACAAGAGGCACAGAAATTGAATTCCTCCTTATCATGCAAGCCATTCGCTTAGAGCAGACAACTACTAAATAATATCCACACTTAAGAAGCCACAACTAAGGGGTTTTTCAAAAAGTTAAATTCCAAAAACTAAACTAATATAGATAAACGTGTCACAAAAAAAATCAAAACATGACATAACAAAGCCTCAATGAGAAAAAAACGATGCAAACTACAAGAAGAGGGACAGCAGAAAAACACAGTCCAATCCTAAACATCTGAGAATCATTCTTACCCCTATGCTCCTTACCACCCATAAACTCACAGCCATCAACAATCTATTCCACTTTTATTGAAGGCTAGAAATTCTTCAAAGATAATGCCTGCATATCCTATTACAAAAAGCAATGCCATAGAAATATGCATTATGAAATTAGATCAAATTAAGAAAGGCTTCTGTGGATAATACAAGAATATACAAAATATTGGCCAAAGATGAAAAAATGATTACAACCTACAAAGAAAGGATTGCACAAGAAATTAAAGATAAACCTGGATGTTGGTAACCCATGATAGGTTAATTGCCACAGTCCCTGTTAAAGCTGCTGTGAAAACACCAATAGTTTTCAACAAATTAGTCTTTGGCTGGTAAGTAACTTCAAAATCTAACGAGCTAGCTTCATCAACTCAACATAAAGGATCACAAGGTCCAGAGGTTGAGGTCAGCTCCTGTTGATATGCAAAGGTTATTTCAGTGTGTGGAAGAACCCAAGAATGAAGAAACACAAACACTGCCGTTTTGCTATGATGGTTGGTTTTTATAGCAATTTGGAGAAAGCTTTCTAAACAGCCTTTTGTATAATCTACCCTCATAAAGAGGATCATTACTCAGCCTCAATCCTGCCAATGAAGGATGAGAAACCAAGAAGAGTCATTTGAAAAATGTTCCTAGCCTTTAGGATTCAGCATTTTTTACACAATGAGGCTACTTTCAGGACTTGAACTTGCTCATTTGAGCCCCTCAGCCAAAATCTTTTATATTACACCAGACAGTGTCTCCTAATCAACCCTCATATATCTAACTAAATCAATCTGATTTCTGAGCTAAACATCTGCAGAAGGTAATTTCCAATAGCAACAGCTTGAAATTCTATCAAATTATTTGACCTCCTCATTAACCAAGATAAAATCTTCAAATGTATGAACTAGCAGTACAGGCAAATGGGTACCCTTAAACTGGAGTACTTATAAGCAAGACAATAGATGACAAGAGACACAAAATGAAATCAAAAAACACTCACCCAAATCATAAATCAATGAAAATGCAAATGGGTACTCGTAAAGATAAAATTTTTCATAATGGCATAGGGATGAAAAGAACAAAAACCTCAAGCTGCTTTTCATTGTTGGGTTGAACTTTTTGTTGCCGTGCAATAACTTTCGTTATGGGGTTTACCTAGACTCATAATTGTTGTTATATTATTACATTATAATATAAATCAAATTAAGAATTTTTTTTATTGAAAGAAAAAAAGAACAATACTAATTTTTTTACTTGAGATACTATAACTAATTGAAGGTATGGATCCAATCTATAACTAAAGTTATAAAGGGGATACACTCATTCTTTTTGGTTTCTAACCTTTGGTGACATGGCTAACCAGTAAGGCGGGGGATTGCAAATCCCTTATTCCCCGGTTCAAATCAGGTTGTTGCTTGATCAACAAAAAACTTGGAACCCTATATTCTGCTTTGCTCATATGACTCAAAAAATTTTCTCTACCAAAAACAAGTGCAAGAAAAGGACTCTTGATACTTTCTTGATTATAAACTTAGCAAGGTTTTGTCTTCAAAAATGTTGTAAATCCTTACGTCTAGGATTCAAGGAAAAGTTAAGAGTAGGAGAGGGGAATCGGAAATCTTGATATGATATCCCCTCTCCTATTAATGGAGGGGCTGCTAGAAGAGTCTTCAATTAGATTGGATATCATAATGGGAGTGTCTAATTATTAACAAATGAATAGTTGTACAAGGGTAAGTAATGAACAACAGTTACCTTTAGGAAGTTTTTCATGCTTTGAAAGCAAGGTTCAGACAACACATCATTGCAACATATGATTAATGCAACATATATGTATGCAATAATCCCATATTCCCCAAAAGACAAAGGGAAAAGGAGGGAGGCAAAGAGGAATCTAACCCAAAAGGAAGCATCACATGCATGTGTTAATCAACAATAGGTGACAGACGCTAAAAGCACCCAGACAAGTAGACAACAGAGCTTGCATAGCATTTTACACGTACAGGCCACAACCAAACAGAATAAGTCTATTGCAAATCATTGAAAAGGTTGCAGATCCTAACAAAAATGTTCACCTAATGGCTCCAGCTGCTACTTTGTGAAAATAAGCATGTGAATGCAACCAATCTTTAAATTTTAGCTTTCCAACATATGCACGTGGTGCCATTTTCCGCAAACAATAAGAATGGAAATCAAATTGATCTTCAGTAATATCAGCATAGTGCTTCTCCACAGCTATAAATTTCTCCAGGGCCCGTCCAAAATCACCATGTCGAAAGTAACTTTCATCAGAAGCAAGTTCATACCTTCAAAAGATGGATAACACTCAGTAGGTGTACCCAAATTATAATTAGAGACAACAACATGTGGAAGGTAATAAACAAAAACAGACCACATGCACCGTATGTCTTGAAGGTTGTTGTGCTGGCCCCCATCTTTCGTGAACAAAACAGCAGTTTTTCCTGCCAAAGCCACTTCAAAAGTAGAAAAAGTTTGTGAACAGTACAATAATACCGAAAGAAATTTAGTGACAAATATTAACTATGACAAAAGATGAAGTGGGGAAGCCTTAGAACCTAATCAGACTGCAACATTCGCTTCACAGATTAACTGTTTATATAGCGATCTGCAAGATCCATACACCTAGCTTCATCTGTTAATGAAGCCACAGCTACCAAATCACCAACATGTTTCAGTATCCGACTCTGTCACCAAAGAGAAGTAAATAATATACACATAGACCCAGCTTCAAGAAAATTCCAAGAACTTCTCCAAAAGATCAAGAAACAATAGCCAGTCAAACTAATACAAAAAAAAAAAAAATCTCACCTGTATATAAAGGCTAGAAAAGGCTTAATGCAATCGATTGCCGCTTTACGAAATTTGTTTCCTTGCAGTAAATCAAGTGGTATCCTCTAAAAATTGAGAAAACAAAGTTTTAATATAAGTCCTAGAACATTCATCACACATCATAAAGGAAGTAGCATTTATTGGCAATAATGATGCACATTGTAACAGCAATAATTACAATTCTCATGAATGAATACATAACAAATGTGGGTTACAGGAAGAAAACAATTTAAATACATCCTCACTGCATGAGTCAAATTCCAAAAGCTCTAGAGTTTGACACTTTATTTCAATCATGCCATAACCTGGCCCATCGTCAAAAGGTTTTTATATAGGAAAGTCAGTTTAACTAAAAGAATGAGATAAAGATAGCCACTAATAAAAGAATTAGCCACCATGTCAACTCTCTAGGGGTGAAGCATATGAAAGCATAATTTTAACCACCTAGAGTTCTTACTATTGTCACATCAAGACATCAATGAAGTATTTCAGCATAATACCACAACTATCTATTTCTAGATTATTTAAGAATATCACAAGCCATCGAATGGACTGTGTCTATTGTAGAACCACATCACTAGATTTTTGTCACATAATTTCTTATCAAGCCATCAAGAAAAACAAGATCCCTACAAGAGTATTTGTAAAAATAGCCGCCCCTCCTCTCTCTAGAAAAGGGGAGAAAGCTTGATAGCTCTATAAAAAAGTAAGGTTTTCGTTGGATTTGCATAATGTGATTCTATAAATAAGAGAGAGAAGAAATCCATAGTAAATATAATGAACAGAACATCCCAAGGTACCATTTGGAGCTCATTAAAAAAAAATACCAAACAGAAAATCAAATTAATATGACTAACAGCTAAGACATAATAAAACAGTTTACACTAGCAATATCATTATCTACAGTCTATAACGAGAACACATTTTATCATCAGAAAAAAATAGAAAAAAATCAAATCGGGCATTATTTGAAGTAAAAAAATTTAAATAAAATTAAGATGGTAGAAATCAAACCTTCAGAAGGTCTCCACATTCCTCACACATTCCAATTTGTCCTCCACCAACTAATTCTCTACTTAACAGCCTCAAGTTTCTTGGTCTGCTCCAAGGTATATAACATTTCTGCAACTGCCACTATATGCATCAAAGATTCTGCAGAACCAAAAAGTGAAATTTGCATGATTATACAACCTACCTCAATGAACCTAAAATGCATCATGTTATGTAAAGGTCGTAATACCTTCCTTCATGTTTACCAAGGAAAACTTTGTTCGCCTCACTAAGAGTTTTCTCCTGCAATTGACTGCGGAAAGAGAAAATAAAGGGATTTAATGCATCAGGGATCAAAATAATAATAGTAACAGTAACACAACAAAATTCTAGTAGGGGGAATAGCTATCATAAAACCATTTCAAAGAGAACCTGATGGATGGACGCTCAGCTTCTAAGACACTCCAAACAAGTTTTTCAGCATCAGTTAATGGAGCAGGCATTGAGCCCAATTTATGGAAAAATTTAATCTGCATTAGATTAAATTCAAATAAGCATTGTAAAGATTACATGATCTTTGTATCTAAGAACAGAAAAGAATGCAGTTGTGCATGGCAGTGCACAAATATGGTAGGGCAGATGTTACATACCAAGCAGCGATGTGAATCTGGATTCTCAGCATCCAGCCTTAGCAGTTGCTTTACAGCCTTCAGGAAAACAAAATAAAACCAAGACAAACGTACTAATATGAGCTCATGAAATAGTAAAAGTACTACTGCACAAAACCATTGTTCTACAACTCAAAGATATGTCGTGCAAACTATCTAATTCACACATAAATTCATTGAGTGAGTAGAGCAATAAGAAAAGGATGTTTGGTTAAACGGTACAGTTTCTTTATTTCAAGAACATATCCACAGGCAGAAAGTGAAAAAAGAGAGGAGAAAACAAGAGAAGGGGCTTCCTCACAAACCACTAGCTGACAATTAAATATCAGTTCTAGTTGACCAAACACAAAAAGAACAAGAAACACATCTCATGTTCAATTCTTGGAAAATATAATACCTGAAAGGCAAGCAAAATCTTCTGCTTTCTCATATTTACTTCAAAGAAAGTAAGTGCGTCTCCAAAGAATCAGGTGAGCTCTTCTGAAGCAACTTCAAGTACTTCGTTGCTTCTGACAAGGGATACTCTGTCTGAAAAAAAAAATACAGATTAAACAGTCTTAGCTTAATAGGCATTAGCGTAACACATTTTTACAGCACGAGGACTTTAATCAGGAATCTAAAGCACAGGGAAAAGATAATAATAGGTAACCTTCAATAATTTTTCTCCAAAAGGATAAGGATCTACAGGTTTAACATGTCGTTTCCCAGACTTAGAGATGCCACTAGAACTTGATTCTTCATTTTTCTCCTCTGCCTCCTAAAATAATACACGGCATCAGAATGAAATCATCAAAGAGAGTGTTAGCCAAGAATCACCAAAACAAGCTGATATACTCAAACAGAAACTACACCACCGAAAAAAAAAAAAGAAAAAACAGAAACGAAAAAATAACACAGTCCTCGCCGAATCGGCGAGGAACCCAGCGCCAAGGAGGTACCTGCACAAGAAAAGCAAGGTTATTAGTTTGAGTATTTTATAAAAAAAAAAAAAAGTAAAAAAAAGGAAGAAGAACAGAAAAACTTAGAACCCGATTACGTCGATCGGGGTCGTTTTCCGGCGAAGAGGAGACCAGATCTGAAAAGATCGCGTCGAAAGGAACCTCCTGGTCACTTTTGAAATTTCCTACCACCGCCGGCGGCTACCCAGGCAGCGGCCGGCGCGGTGGTCCGGCGACCGGACGGAGCTCTTCCTCAGAGCTTTCTCTCTCCCCTCTCTCCCGGTTTTTTTCTGAAACAAACAGAATGAGCTGAAAAAAAAAACAGGGGTCCTTTATAGGGGAACAAATAGCCAAAACGACGACGTCTGGACCAGGAGGATCCGCACGCCCATGACCCGACTCGGATCCGCGCAACGACCCGCTGACCCGTTTCCTCCAACAGCTCTGAGCCGGTTCAATCAAACCGGACCGAACCGCTCCTCAGCTGGTTCTACTGAACCGCGAGCCGAACCGATCTCTTTTCGATCCATCCGAACCGGTCGTTGACCGTCCGGTTCAGGTAAAAAAATTTTGAATTTTTAATTTTTTTTATATTATTATTTTTGTTATTTTAAATATATGATAAATTTATAAATTTGTTAAAATAAATGTTTAATTTTTTAATAATAATAAAATTAAAAACAAATAATAATTAAAAATATATTAAAATGCTTTAAAAAAATAAATAATTTTTATTATTTTCCCTGCCTAGATGTTTGAAGGAATAAAAATATTTTTCTAAATAAATAATTTCACGGAATTATTATTAATAAATTTTCATAAAAAAATAAATATAAGAAATTTTTAATTAGTTTTCAAAAATTATAAAAAATTGAACCTGCTCCGAAAATCTGCCTAGATGATGGGGATTTTTAGAGATATTCGTGTTTTACTTAAACCTTAAATACTAATTTTTAATTTTCAAAATCCCTTAAATCCAAACTCCCAAAAATCCAAAATCCCTGAAATCCAAAGTCCTAAAAATCCTAAGGACGCGTGTGAAATTTCTATTTAAAGCAATTTGTTCCCGAATATCGCCTAGATGATGAGGTATTTAGGAAATTTTACTTCGTTAAGTCTTTTCACACGAGTTCGTAATTCACATTAATAATAAGATTAATAAATAAAGGTATAATAAAATTGGGATCTTAAATATAAATAGTCGCACCTAAGCTCTGCCTAGATGTTGGAGAGTCGGGGTGGTCTCATTATACTTAAGAATCAAACTCTTAAATTGCATTTCATTATAAATGACATTCATTAGCATACATACGTTAGCATGTTATCATCGATAATCGATTGCATTATTCTCTCTTTAATTTGCTGTTCGATGATAAAATATTTTATAGTAAAAAAAAGGGAATAATACTTTTAAAAAATATATTTTTGTGATATTATACAATAAAATAAAAATAACATTCCAAAAGAAATAATTCTTGATACTCTGTCTAGATGTTGGAGAGTTACTAACAATTTTCTATAAATAGTGTTATTTCATTTTAAGGATTGTTATGTTAAATCTTAAGCGAAAAGAGTTATTTCAAATTCTACCTAGATATTGGAGAATTTTAAGATAATTGTTTAACTTAAAGATTTTCTCAATATTCCTAAATAAAAATTTTAGCAAAAATATTTTTAAATGAAGGGAATTAATGTTAAATTTTAAATTAAAACTATTTTTATTCAACGTCGAAAATAACGCATAATTAAATGGTACCAATTTATGAGCGTTGTGGGGGTGCTAATATTTCCCCACGCGTAACCGACTCTCGGACCCAACTTGATTTTTCGTAGACCGAAATTTATCTTTTTTATAAACTTTAAACTCGTTTTTATAATTTTATTAAAAAGATAAACTTTTTGGTGACCAATCACACCCTAACAAAGATTGGTGACGACTCCCTTTTTATTTTTCTCGATTTTAAAACTCCGTTTTTACGTCTGACGGTCCCAAAACCGTTACGACAAGTATTATTATTACTCATTATTAAAATTCACATTCAAAAAGAAGCGAGAAAATTTTGTTTTATGATAAAAAAATTCATTCATGGATCTCAGTTAATTTTCAAGGGAGAAAAAAGAAAACAAAGAGTCCATTGAATTTCAACTAATTAGTTTCACAAATAAGATACAAAGATTTACCTCAAATTAGGAATTGCACAAAAAAGATTACTTACCTCAAAAAGGTCTACCTAAAATTATAGGAAAACATTAATGGCTACTATCTTATTTATCAAAGAAAAATAAAATACACTATAAAGAATTAATTAGTGAGTTGGATATTCAGGAATAAAAAAAATCGCTAATTTGAAAATTTTGAATTAGTCAATTTATTAGATATTTCATTTTGATATACTTTTAATTTTCAATAATCCATGTAAGAGTGAATTAAGGAAAAACTTATGAATCTATCAGTTACAAAAAAAGGCCTTAGTATAGTCAATATGATAGCCATTTAGCCGAATGGAGTTTTGTATAGAATATCAATAATAATAATAATAATAATAATAATTCCATTGCTACCATTATTATGATATTACATATTCCAATCCAATTGAATACTAGAAAAATAAAATGAATTCCTAATTTTATATATTCATTTAGATAAAGAAAAAATAATCATAAAATATATATAGGTAGAGAGTTGATTTTTCTAAAACTTAACTTTTCCATAGATTCCATTGTTCAAAAAATGATTTGCAGAGAGACGTTTCACCAACTTTTTAGTTTTTTATTTTTTAATAGAATATTTAGAATATGATTGAAGTGTGCACGAAAAGAGGCTTGTATTTATTAAACATGCGCAGATATAGCATTTCTATTTATATTCTTTCCTTTTTTTTATTCCATTATAGAACTCTAGTGGAGAAAACACACAACGTGCTCTATGAAAAATTCTATTTTTCTTTAATTTTAATCTATTCAATGAAAAATTGAAACATGATAATTTTTTGCTAATTCCCTATGGACATCATATCTAGATAGATGAAATACATTATTAGATAACTATAGCTGTGTAATAACTTTTGTTCTGGGGTTTACATAGAATCATAATTGTTTTTATATTATTATATTATAATATAAATCAAATTAAGAAACTTTTTTTATTGAAAAAAAGAACAATACTAATTTTTTACTTGAGATACTATAACTAATTGAAGGTATGGTTCCAATCTATAACTAAAAAGGGGATACTCTCATTTTTTTTGTTTCTAACCTTTGGTGACATGGCCAACCAGTAAGGCGAGGGACTGCAAATCCCTTATTCCCCGGTTCAAATCAGGTTGTTGCTTGATCAACAAAAAACTTGGAACCCTATATTCTGTTTTGCTCATATAACTCGAAAAATTTTCTCTAGCAAAAACAAATGTAAGAAAAGGAATCTTGATACTTTCTTGATTATAAACTTAGCGAGGTTTTGTCTTGAAAAATGTTGTAAATCCGTACATCCAAGATTCAAGGAAAAACTAGAGTAGTGGAAGGGAATCAGATAGCCCCTCCCCTATTAATGGAGGGGCTGCTAGAAGAGTCTTGAATTAGACTGGCTATCATAATGGGAGCGTCTAATTAACAAATGAATGGTTGTACAAGGGCAAGTAATGAACAACAGTTACCTTTAGGAAGTTTTTCATGCTTTGAAAGCAAGGTTCAGACAACACATCATTGCAACATACGATTAATGCAATATATATGTATGCAATAATCCCCCATTCCCCAAAAGACAAAAGGAAAAAGAGGGAGGCAAAGAAAATCTAATCCAAAGTGAAGCATCACATGCATGTGTTGATCAACAATAGGTGACAGAAGCTAAAAGCACCCAGACAAGTAGACAACAGAGATTACATAGCATTTTTCACGTACAGGCCACAACCAAACGGAATAAGTCTGTTGCAAATCATTGAAAAGCTTGCAGATCCTAACAAAAATGTTCACCTGATGGCACCAGCTGCTGCTTTGTGAAAATAAGCATGTGAATGCAACCGATCTTGAAATTTTAGCATTTCAACATATGCACAGAGTGTCATTTTCGGCAAACAATAAGAATGGAAATCAAATTGATCTTCAGCAATATCAGCATAGTGCTTCTCCACAGCTAAAAATTTCTTCAGGGCCCGTCCAAGATCACCTTGTCGAAAGTAACTTTCACCAGAAGCAAGTTCATACCTTCAAAAGATGGATAACACTCGGTAGGTGCACCCAAATTATAATTAGAGACAACAACATGTCGAAGGTAATAAACAAAAACAGACCACATGCACTGCATGTCATGAAGGTTTTTGTACTGGTCCCCATCTTTTGTGAACAAAATAGCAGTTTTTTCTGCCAAAGCCACCTTCAAGAGTGGAAAAAGTTTGTGAACAGTACAGTAATACTGAAAGAAATTTACAGTGACAAATATTAACTATGATAAAAGATGAAGGGGGGAGCTTTAGAACCTGATCAGCCTGCAACATTCCCTTCACAGATTCACTGTTTATATAACGGTCTGCGAGATCCATACACCTAGCTTCATCTGCCAATGAAGCTGCAGCTACCAAATCACCAGCATGTTTCAGTATCCGACTCTGTCACCAAAGAGAAGTAAATAACATACACATAGAACCAGCTTCAAGAAAATTCCAAGTACTTCTCCAAAAGATAGTAAAAAGGTTCATCAAGAAACAATAGCCATGTACCAAAAACCCTAAAACCTAAGAAAGGAGGTCATATGCCTGCCCAATGCCCATCAAGACTTAAGGTCCACAAAGAAAAACTACTATGCATTTTAAATGAATGTATATCAACTTTGCACAATTTAGTGCAAAACAATATATTCAATCAAGGTCAGTATCATAGAAAGTGATAAGCCTCTTACAAGTGAACGATAACTACAAGGAAATATCTAGAAAGATTTTCAGGTATTGCTATGCCTTGTGAGATGTGAGACAAACCAGGCAAAAAGATTTCAAAATATAAGATCAAAAAATAAAATAAAAGAATCCAGCTAACAAAAATCTAAAACCAGCAGATGAAGCCAATGCAAAAATTTGAAGATTGAAGACGAGAACAAACCTTGACAGAGTATAAATCAATTACAGTTGGTGTGTGCTCTATGGCCTCATTAATTTTTGAAAGAGCAACATCATATTGGCCTTTTCTATCATAATGCTGCATCAATAAATTCAAAGTTACTCAAATGCAAAGAAAGCACCAAACATTTATAGCAAGAAAAGAAGAAAAGGCCATGGCCCACGGGGTGAGGAAACCTGATGATTACCCGCCTGAGCCAAAAAGAATAAAATCCATAAAAGTGTTGAAGGGGGCTCTTTCACTGTCCTGCACTCAATATGAAACACAAGCAAGAAATGACTCAGCATAATACCAAATGCGTGCTTGTGTATTAGCATACAAACAAAAACATATAGAAACTTCACATGCAACCATATGGGACAACCATTATGTACTTGTTTAATAGATAACAACACATAAATGACGGAGGACTTCACCAAACAATAAGCAGTAAAAGAAAAAAATGCACTCAGACCGCACCCAATATCTAAACATTTAGACACTGTTAAGACTTACTAGAATATCACATAAGGGCTGGAAGTCTATATTACCTCAAAGAGTAGTAAATCTAAACATTTATTTGCTTTTAAGACTTAATAAAATATTACACAAGGTTTTAAAGCATATACTAGCTATCAGGGTATCTGCCAGTGGTCCTAATTGAATGCTCCAACTCAAGAACAAGTTGTTCCAATATGTCTGCCTGTGTAAGTGTCAACAAAGCAGGCAATCAATCCTAATGAAATCAAGCTCCAACCAGTTGCTAAGCAGTTTAGAATAATCAATATTTAGAAACTTAATTCTATTTTTAGAATATGTAAGTAAGAAAACTTACCTTTCCAGGGTGATCATCCAAGGGAGAAAGGTCTGAGAATAAAGATGGAACCCCCTGAGACCACCAAGAAAATATATCATTATTTCACCCGACAAACTAAAAACACCAGTCAAACTAACACAAAAAAAAAAAAAATCTCATTGGATGTATATACCTTTGTTAGAAGAGGCTTAATGTAATTAAATGCTGCTTCACAAAATTTGTCTCCTTGCAGAAAATCAAGAGGTATCCTCTAAAAATTGAGAAAACAAAGTTCTAATATAAGTCCCTGTCAAATCTCTAAGGGTGAAGCATATGAAAGCATAATTTTAACCACCTAGAGTTCTTACAATTGTCACATCAAGACATCAATTAAGTATTTCAGCATAATACCACAACTATCTATTTCTAGATTATTTAAGAATATCACAAGCTATTGAATGGATTGTGTCTGTTGTAGAAGCACATCACTAGATTTTTGTCACATAATATCTTATCAAGCCATCAAGAAAAATAAGATCCCTACAAGAGTATTTGTAAAAATAGCCACCCTTCCTCTCTCTAGAAAAGGGGAGAAAGCTTGACAGCTCTGCAGAAAAGTAAGGTTTTCGTTGGATTTGCATCATGTGATTCCATAAATAAGAGAGAGACAGAGAAGAAATCCAGAGTAAATATAATGAACAGAACATCCCAAGGTACCATTTGGAGCTCATAAAAAAAAAAAAAAAAGAGATACAAAACAGAAAATGAAATTAATATGACTAACAGTTAAGACATAATAAAACAGTTTAGACTAGCACATTCCACAACTAGGGAGTTTTTGCAATAAACAGAATGTATCGATAACATCCATCATAAATTCCTAATGAAAACAGAAGCACAACATAAATCCATCACCTTAACTGCACAAGACCAAGTGTACTATTGTGAAAGTGATTTGTATAATGCATCCAATCGATCAAATTCATCAGAGGAATACTTGGCATTTTCAGAATACAGGCCAAAGCATTTCTGCAAGCCTTCATAATATCTGAAAAATATACATATACAAATACAAAAATTGTAAGTTGGTTGGCTCCTGGTTTATCAGACCTAATAGCAATAAATTGCGCTGATATATAGGCATATACTGAGTGAAGAGACATAAGTTAACAGTTCTGTAAAAGAATTTTCCTCATTTCCCAATCTGAGAAAGCACCCAAGAGACTGTTGACACATATAGTATTATAGAATTACAGTTCTGCTCATAGTTGCTTTGCTACCTTTTAATTATATTTATATATGAGGTGGTGCATAATGCTCCTTTTTACTAAAAGAGCTAAGCAAAGGGCTTGACAGGACAGAGAGATATAAAACAATCCCAAGAATGAAAAAATAAAAATAACCTCATTTTATGTAAAGATACCATGGTGTAAATGTAACACGCACAAGTATAAGCAAAAGCTTAAAGAAACAAAATTTAAAACTAAAAAACGATTGAATTTGTGACATAAGGGATACACACTGATTAGTTTCAAGCTTAAAGCACCAACAAAAATAGAGCATAAAAAATAATGACTATTTCTACCATTCTTTTAACCCTTCATAAAGTTCTAACATAGGTAAAGGAATTTGGGTGTTACTACAAGAAGAATTGAAAAACCTATTAGCCCAACAAAAATATATTTAAACACACAAACTATTCAGAATATTAATTATTCTTCATTTCCTACAATAATAATACACCACGGCATTGAGAAAAAGAAGTCAATTATAACTTCAAGAAGTGCTATATAAAAGGAAAGAGTTGACTAATATTCTTTGCTATGAAAGATTTATTAATGAGCTTAACTAGGTGTTTCAAAAGAGTACCAAATGCATAAGACTCACCTGTAACTGTCAGGGTTCATGGTAAGTAAAGCCTTGTAAATATTGGCACCTTCTTCTAGGCATCCAAGTTTCACCAGGAGAGAAACCTCTTGTTCTTTATAAGTCAATTTATCAACCTAGAATAATAGAATTGGTTAGAATTTTAATGTCCAAAAATTCAAAACTTACAAAATTTTTAATGTTAAAAGTATTCAGGTATTATACATTTGACACGTACTATTTTTGGCTCTTTCTTATACAATTCCTCAAGTGCTCTCTCAAGAAACCCAGATTCCTCTAGCAAAGAGATCTGGAGAAAAATACCATACCCTCATAAACATCAGAAAAGCAGCAGGGGGCACCACTAGTCTAGATGTACAGCATCCATTATGCATAATGAATGTAGTTTTGCATATTTCTATGCCAATATATTATTAAAGAAATAAATGCTACTGCAAGGGCTAAGGCTTATAGGTACTTGTCCAATTGGTTAAGCTGTTTTCGAATCATGTTAATGGTGTTAAACCAAAAAAGAGTAGTCAAAAAGAAAGATAGACTAACTTATTAAGATGTCAGAAACAAAAATTCCGAAATGGTTCCACAGAACATATAATTGGAGATTAGCAATTATTAAGATTCAGAGCTGCTAAGTACAAACACCACAGATATGATTACTGGTAGAAGGCCCAACAATTAGTGAACAAGCCATATTTCTCTCTAACATGAATACATCAAGAATTAAATATCTTATAGATGCCAAATACCACTATAGGCCACTAGTTAGTCCTCCATCTCAGATTAAAGTAAACTTGGAGATGATTTAATTTAACTTATCAGCCATACACACAGAATCATGAAAAGCCATACTTCACAAGTAGAAAAAATGGGTGTAACATGTACATGAAAGTAGATGAGATTTTGGCAATAAAATAAGCAGAAGGAAAAAAGAAGTTAAGAAGAAATGGGTAGGTTTTCTAATTGCATGTGAAAAAAATTAGAATTAATTCAAAAAAGGGACCCCATTTATAAAGAAGGTAAAGGCATTAAAAATCTTTAATTTTTGTATATTTAATTACTTTATTTGGTTTATGGATAATTTCACTAACACTGTTGGCATCTGGTTAACAAGTGACACCAAATCAGTCACTCCCATTCTATGTTAGTATAAATTCTAAAATTTTGAATGTCTGTATAATGAAGTCAACTCATGTGAAATTACAGCCACATCCCACATACATATGCATGCAAAAAAAAAAGAGTTGAAGTACATGACCAATACCTTATATAAAAGCATTTCACCATGCTCACAACGTTCATTATCTGGTGGATAATCATCTTCTAATGTCCCTTCAAATGCTTCCAAAATTTCAACTGCTTTTGCACCACTAATATCAACCAAAAAAAGGAATACAGCATAAATACCTAAAGGATGAATGAGATTAATAAGACTTCATTCACTTAGAACTACTCGGCTAAGACAGGGACAGAAAAGGAAAAACCCTCGTAACTGTTGTGCCAACAACTTCAATTCATTCATATATAAAGCCAAATGAAAATATGGCATCATCATTGTCTCCATATAAAACTATAGCAAAAACAACATAACTCTGCGGTTAACTAGGCATTGTTTGTAAAAGGCTAATTTGCAACCAAATTTCATAAATGCAAGTGCAACCAGCTTAGAATAGTAGGGTACCTATCTATCTACCCACCTATCTATACATATTAGTAACATCTTTAACACATTCTACACCCACCATATATTGTCATAAAAGAAGTTTGATATCTTATTGGATGTTTAGTTGAAGTCATACAAACAATATGAACCACGTGTTAAAAATCAACAGTAATTTCATCCATGTTAGCACCCATTTGATCATATAATTAGAAACATTAAGTCCTGATTAAGCATTTAATTTAAAGAAAGGCTTTCATTATATCAACAAATATTTCAACTTTCAATACCAAAAGGCCCTTCAATTTGGACCTTCAAGTATACATAACAATAACAACACTCTAAAACATGTTTCACAAAATAAAAGTCAACAGAAATTGGTGAAAGTTAGCATAAGAATTGGAACAAATTTTTTTAAGAAAAAAATAAAGGACAAGTACTTTGAGTTTAAATGGTGGGCTACAGCAAAGCCAATCCAGTTCATGCGATGATTTGGTTTCAAATGCAAAAGTTGTTGTCTTGTATCAACAAATCCTGTCAAATCTCGCATTTGTGCCTGCAATGCAAAAGATAAAACATAAATGTAATAATTTCTGATACAACCTGAAACATGACAATGAGAAAATACAAAACCATGATCAAATCCAAAAAATTTCTCTCAAACTTCATATCTTAGTAGAAAGACAAATGCTCATCATCTTCATACTTTTTCCTTTAACTTTTCAAGGCATATAAACCATAAATAAGGGGGGGGGCACAAATAAGTTAATGCCAACAAATGACTTAATCATCTGAAATCATGAGTTAAGAATCCATAATATGGCAAGCGCTAAAGCATCGAGGGAGAATAATAGAAATGAAAATCATCAATTTCAGTATCAAAGACGCCGACTTTTCTTACTATTCTGGAGCAGTAAGGCACATGGGCAGATGAAATTAAGAGAAGAACCGAACCAGATCTGATCCAGAAAGTATAAACACTTTCTAATTGCAAAGGTCATTAATGTTAAAACCTTCAACCATTAAGGAACTAGTAGAATGAGACAGAAAAAGGTTCTGTGGCGGTAGACCAGAAAGTATCAATTCAAGGTGGTTGATTCTTACAGGATAACGAGAATGAAAGGATCAAATCAGACTGGTTGCTTCTGATTATATTACTTGTCATTCTATAAACACTTTCAACCATTAAGGAACTAGTAGAATGAGAGATAAAAAGGATCTGTGGCGATAGACCAGAAACTATCAATTCAAGGTGGTTGCTTGTTACAGTATAATGAGAACGAAAGGATCAAATCAGACTGGTTGCTTCTGATTATATTGCTTATGTTTTATTTTTGCGTGTGGCTCAAAACAAAACCTTCAATTAAGATACTAAATCTGAACCATCTCTCATATTAATCTGCTGCCAGAATATCAGATGATTTCTGTTATATCCTTTTCCTTCCCCTAAAGCCATAAATTGTTTCTACCAAAACTATGATCTAAATTTTCAAAGTTATAAAACCAGCTGACTCATCTACGTTCTAAGTGTTTAAGAAGATATTTTTTTCATGGTCTCATACAGCCTCTCCCTTTTAGTTGAGTTATCTCCATAAATTCCATTCCTCTGTTTTAAGCCATATATCTTCGCCTCTTTTGTTACTATCTTAATATAATTATGCCTTTTCTATCCATCTACTAGTAGATTCCGTCAAGCAACTAAACAGCTTCAAATTTCATAAAATTTATTTTCACTTCACTACTAACTATGTAGCTGATCTTGTGTTTTCATCCAGTTATATTAAGTTACCACAATGAACCTGCCCTTACCAACTACCACATAACTTACAGTTGCACAAAAGTTGGCACCAAACTATTTTAGTTGCAATATTGACTTGCCTATAAGTACCCTAATACTTAAGATTCTCAAATTCTACAATGGAATCTGAAAAATCTTTTAGGCAAACCACAAAGCTTACAAGAAATCTTATACAGAGAAACTCCTTTAAATGTTCGAAAAATACCATGATAAGCAAATGTTCTTACTTAACATTAAGCATACAACAGATAAACATCTTAGATTTAACACTAAGTCTAGATGTACAAATCATAGAGAAGGAAGGTAAATAAGGTATACCTGCAAGAGTGACAAGTCCCGTAGTATTTCAATGTTGTCTGGATCTATTCTCAAAGTGTTGCGATAGCATTTGATAGCCTCCCTGTATTCTCTATCTGACCGATAGAGGAGACCATAAACGTGCCAGCAAACATGACTTTTTACATCATTCTACATTAAGACACAAACATGAAAACAATGTTAGGAAAAAGTGACACTGCTTTGACATTATAGCAACCAAAAGAAAATAAATAAGATAACCTTTACACCTAGCCAAACAAGCTCATAAGCTTCAGTTTTCCGATCCATGCAATTTAAGGTTAACCCCTTCATTGACAATGTTTCTGACAATAATGAATAAAAGCCCATATGACAACATACAAACACAACAAACAAACAGTTACCAGATAGTATAAAATATTACTTGGAAACTGCATATTTAAAAGGATGGATATATTAAACAAAACGCTACTACACTCTACCAATACCGCACACTAATGAATATTCACAAAACCCAACCAAGATGAAGAAGGTATTCAAATATTGCAGATTTCAAACTGCATAGGTTAAAAATGTAGTTATATACCCGAAATTAATGCAATAAATTCAGTTGATAGAGAATATCTCCACACTGATACTGCTAGAATGTTCCACTTATCTCTAGAACCATCATAAATCATGGACTAGTCACCATACAGCTAGTGCTTTCAAAAATGCAATTGACATCAATCATAAGACATGAGAAAGGAACATACAGTCTACAGAAACAATCATGTCAAACTTAGAGGCATTCTGTAAGGATTATTGAAACCAATAACCTTGATAACAACATAAACAAGAGAAATTACTAAAGTAGGAAGAGTCACCAAACCCTTTTATTTTCATTTCTCTAATTTTCTCCATGATGATACAAATGAATTATCACCAAAAGGAAAGCACAACGAGCATCCTTACTTAAAAAAGAAAAAAAAAAAGGTCAAAGCAAAATTCAATTTTTTAAAGTTGCTTTTCAACAAATCGAATTCATTGACCTAAATTAAGCAAAGCAATAAACTTAATTAAGCTTCAATCGCTAAACAGAAAAAAGAAAATGAACTTAATTTATATGAAAAATTGTCCAAAAGCAAAAACCTAATTGACAAACAAGCTTATCTAGTCCAAATTTCTATTCATAATTGATATCCACCGATTTTCTCAGCAAGCAAACAGATCAGTATCCAGCTAGGGTTTTGCAAGCAAAGAACAAAAAGAAAAAAGAAGTGCGATCCAATAAACAAAAAATAAGAAAGCAAAATACAAGTATAAATACCAACTAGAAATACGTAGATACGAACTCAAAAATGAGGGAGAAAAGCGAATCGAAGCCTTACGACAATGAGTTTGAAGAGGTTAGCTTCCTTCGGAGGCAACGAAGCTCCCATTGTTGAAGAAAATTAGAAAATTTTAGAAGAAAAACGAGAATCGTAAGAGAAAAAAAAATGAGAAGATTGAGACTTGATGAAGTGAGAGTTGGGGGCTTGCAAGAGAGAGAATAGAGGGGTGGCGTTATCTGCTGCTTCAACGCTACGGTCAACAAGAAGCTTGAACAAAAGTAAAATTAAAAAGGAATAAATAAATAACTTTTTGATTCATATATATGGGCCGTTGGTTCATTTGTCTGACGGAAAATTTACTAAAAGGTGATCTCACAAATTTTTATTAATTATTTTTATCACTTTAATGTTTAATAGGTGTTAATTTAAAATTTAAATGATTATTATATCTTACATATATATTTAATCAAAATATATGTACATTTAAATATTGAGATGTAATTTTAACTTTTTATTAATTTTACTTATAAATATTTTTATTAATTATTTTATTATAAAATCAAATAATAAATATTTTTTTGAAGTACTTAATTTTATAATTCTCTCCTTGTCTTTTTTCGTAGACCCAATCATTTTTTAATCATCTATGTTAGTAACAGATATCAATTAAAAAATCACTTTGACTTGTCTTTGAATCTGATATACTAAAAGACAACCTAAATCACTAATAAAATATGTTCGATGTTTTGATAAGCAAGCTGTTTCAAAGTACAAACTAATCGGAAACAATTGGAGAAAACTTTCACTTCAAATAATAGCTAAACAAAAATAAAGTGAATACCAAAATTTACTGTTTTAAATAATCATATTATCTTTGCATTACATGTTAAATCAAATATCACAAAAATATCTTAATTCTTATGATGATTCTAGAGGAATAAATAGAACATGTTTTTCTTCAGTTTGAAATTAGCAGGGAAACCTGCTTTATAAATTGTGTTACGAATTTTATGAATGATAACAGATAGGATATATGTTAATTTTAAGTATCTCAATTTTTTTATTTATTAAAATATTTGAATTCAATAAATACTCAAATAATTTTTAATTTTATTATCTAAATCTAACTAACATAATATATAAAAAAAAACTCATTATTGTTCAAACTCATTAAATATTTGTTTATTAAGTTAAAATTTAAAATTTAAATTCAAATTTAAAATTGATTTTAAAAAATATTATTAAAAGAAATTAAATTAATAAATGAAAGTAATCCGTATAAAATAAATAAAAGCTAAAATTATAAATTAGAACACTTAATGAATTAATTTAAGTATTACCTTCATAATAAATAATTTTTAAATAAATCTATAATATTAAAATATTATTATTTATAATCAAGTTCGGATAATTAGTACTCTTAAAACACTATCCGAACTTTATGGCAACCTACAATGAATTATAATATTTTACTATCGGAATACCATTCAAACCATACTACCCAAACCGACTTTTAAGATGCCCTAATCTTACCATCCAAATCTCCTAAATCGGCTTAGAGAATGCCTTAATCCAACTTGTTGTTATCCCTAATAATTTGATAATAAGATCAAAGTAAGAAATGGGACAAGTATGTTCATTATAAAGATGATTTTTTCTACTATCATATATGATGAAAGAAGAAATTTTCATTGTCAAGTATGGTAGAGCCACAAAATATTATAAATTTAGTTTGGAAAATTTCAATTTACAACATGGTGAATAGCAGATGGAGTACTCAAGAATAGTACCGATCAAAACAATTTTGTGGCAAGGAAAGAGCAAAATATAAACAGCGGAGGAAAAAAAGAACAAGAGGTAGCCTGAAGAAACAATCTCTTAATAGCCATACACACAGAATCATGAAAAGCCGTACTTCACAAGTAGAAAGAATGGGTGTAACATGTACATGAAAGTATATGAGATTTTGGCAATAAAATAACCATAAGGAAAAAAGAAGTTAAGAAGAAATGGGTAGGTTTTTTAATTTTTAATTTTTTCTTGTTTTTCTATTTTTTTCACAAATTTCTTTTTATTTCTTGTTTTTTTTTTTTTTTTTTTACACTTCATTGTTTTGTTTTTATTTTTGTTTTGTATTAACTTTTTTCCTTTGTTAAGTTTTCTTATTACTTCTTATATATATATATATATATATTTTGCTTGTATTTTCTAAACTAAATTTTTTTCTATTTTGTCATCCCTTTTCATTTTTGAAAATTTTTTTATTTTGATTTTATTTTATATATTTAGTATTTTCATTTTTTTTACTTTTCTTATATCTTTTTCTCATTTAATTTTGTTTTTATTATATTTGTATTAACTTTTCTTTGGTTTTTTATATTTTTTTTCTATATTTATTATTTTTTGTTTTCTTTGTATTTTTAAACTAAAAGTTTTTTCTACTTTGGACATTCTTATTTATTTTTGAAATTTTTAATCATTTTGTCTTTTTTATTATTTTCTTAATTTGTTAATTTTTATTTTCTTTTTATTTTTTGTTTATTTTAATTATTTTCTTATTTTTATTGCTTTTTCGTTAGTATTTTATTTTATTTTTCCATTTTTATTTATATTTTAAAAAAAATTTATAAAGTTTTGAATTTTTTTATTTTTTGGTTTTTTTTATTTACTCATTTCTTGTCCTATTTTATTTTTTTCAACAACTTTTTTTCCTACAAATTTTTCTTTCTTTTTACTTATTTTTTTATATGCTTTCATTTTTTTGTTTTAATTTCTATTCTTCTATTACTTTTCTTATTTTTCATATGGGCCGTTGGTTCATTTGTCCGACGGAAATTTACTAAAAGGGTGATCTCACAAATTTTTATTAATTATTTTTATCACTTTAAATGTTTAATAGGTATTAATTTAAAATTTAAATGATTATTATATCTTACATATACATTAATCAAAATATATGTAAATTTAAATATTGAGATGTAATTTTAACTTTTTATTAATTTTACTTATAAATATTTTTATTATTATTTTATTATAAAATCAAATAATAAATATTTTTTTGAAGTACTTAATTTTATAATTCTCTCCTTGTCTTTTTTCGTAGGCCCAATCATTTTTAATCATCTATGTTAATAACAGATATCAATAAAAAAATCACTTTGGCTTGTCTTTGAATCTGATATACTAAAAGACAACCTAAATCCTAATAAATATGTTCGATGTTTTGATAAGCAAGCTGTTTTCAAGTACAAACTAATCGGAAACAATTGGATAAAACTTTCACTTCAAATAATAGCTAAACAAAAATAAAGTAAATACCAAAATTTACCGTTTTAAATAATCATATTATCTTTGCATTACATGTTAATCAAAGATCACAAAAATATCTTAATTCTTGTGATGATTCTAGAGGAAATAAATAGAACATGTTTTTTCTTCAGTTTGAAATTAGCAGGGAAGCCTGCTTTATAAATTGTGTTACAAATTTTATGAATGATAACAGATAGGAATATGTTATTTAAGTATCTCAATTTTTTATTTATTAAAATATTTGAATTCAATAAATACTCAAATAATTTTTTAATTTTATTATCTAAATCTAACTAACATAATATATAAAAAAAAAAACTCATTATTGTTCAAAATTCATTAAATATTGTTTATTAAGTTAAATTTAAAATTTAAATTCAAATTAAAAATTGATTTTAAAAAATATTATTAAAAGAAATTAAATTAATAAATGAAAGTAATCCATATAAAATAAATAAAAGCTAAAATTATAAATTAGAACACTTAATGAATTAATTTAAGTATTACCTTCATAATAAATAATTTTTAAATAAATCTATAATATTATAATATTATTATTTATAATCAAGTTCGGATAATTAGTACTGCTTAAAACACTATCCGAACTTTATTGCAACCTACAATGAATTATAATATTTTCCTATCGGAATACCATTCAAACCATCTACTACCCAAACCGACTTTTAAGATGCCCTAATTTACATCCAAATCCCCTAAATCGGCTTAGAGGATGCTTAAATCCAACTTATTGTTATCCCTAATAATTTGATAATAAGATCAAAGTAAGAAATGGGGCAAGTATGTTCATTATAAGATGATTTTTTCTACTATCATATAATGAAAGAAAAAATTTTCATCGTCAAGTATGGTAGAGCCACAAAATATTATAAATTTTAGTTTGGAAAATTCAATTACAACATGGTGATAGCAGATGGAATACTCAATAATAGTACGATCAAAACAATTTTGTGGCAAAGAAAGAGCAAAATATAACAGTGGAGGAAAAAAAGAACAAGAGGTAGCCTGAAGAAACAATCTCTTAATAGCCATACACACAGAATCATGAAAAGCCATACTTCACAAGTAGAAAGAATGGGTGTAACATGTACATGAAAATATATGAGATTTTGGCAATAAAATAACCAGAAGGAAAAAAGAAGTTAAGAAGAAATGGGTAGGTTTTTTAATTTTAATTTTTTCTTGTTTTTCTATTTTTTTCACAAATTTCTTTTTATTTCTTGTTTTCTTTTTTTTTGTTTGCACTTCATTGTTTTGTTTTTATTTTTGTTTTGTATTAACTTTTTTCCTTTGTTAAGTTTTCTATTACTTTCTTATATATATATATATATATTTTTTTTTTTTGCTTGTATTTTCTAAACTAAATTTTTTTCTATTTTGTCATCCTTTTCATTTTTGAAAATTTTTTTATTTTGATTTATTTTATATATTTAGTATTTTCATTTTTTTTTTACTTTTCTTATATCTTTTTTCTCATTTATTTTGTTTTTATTATATTTGTATCAACTTTTCTTTGGCTTTTTATATCTTTTTTCTATATTTATTTATTTTTTGTTTTTCTTTGTATTTTTTAAACTAAAAGTGTTTTCTACTTTGACATTCCTATTTATTTTTGAAATTTTAATCATTTTGTCTTTTTTTATCATTTTCTTAATTTGTTAATTTTTTATTTCTTTTTATTTTTTTGTTTATTTTTAATTATTTTTCTTATTTTTATTGCTTTTTCGTTAGTATTTTATTTTATTTTTCAATTTTTATTTATATTTTAAAAAATTTTTATAAAGTTTTGA
>NW_019168126.1:337959-366450 GCF_002303985.1 Durio zibethinus
GAAAAAATGACAAAATAGAAAAAAATTAGTTATAAAATATAAACAAAAAATAAAAAATATAACAAATAATAAGAAATAAAGATATAAAAAGTTAAAGATAAAAAATTAAAAGAAGATCAAAATTGAAAAGCGATGATAAAGTAGAAAAAATTTAGTTTAAAAAATACAGCAAAAAAAAGTAATAAGAAAAAAATAAAAAAATCAAAGATAAAAAAATTAACAAAGGGAAAAAGTTAATATAAAATAAAATAAAAACAAGAAATAAAAAGAAATTTGTGAAAATATGAGAAAAAGATGAGGCAAAGATATGAAATAAAAGAAAAGAAAAAGTTTATAGAAAATTTTAAAACAAAGAAAAAAGTGAAAATAAAAAAAATATGAAAGCACATGAAAAAATAAGAAGAAAAATTTAAAAGGAAAAAAAGTTAATGAAAAATTATAAAATGCAATACAAAATAACCAATAATGATAAAAAAAATAAAAAAAATCCAAAACATTATAAAAATTTATGAAAATATAAATAAAGAAAGAAATAAAAAATAAAACAAAATAAAAAGAAAAAAATAAAAATACAATAAGAAAAAAGATAAATAAAGTAAAAAAGGAAAAATACAATAAAATATAATAAGAAAATTAAAAATAATGAATAAAAATTAAAAAAATTAAAAGGAATGACCAAATGAAAAAATATAAGTCTAAAAAATACAAAAAATTGAAAAACATAAAAGAAATAATAAGAAAACAATATAAAAAATCAAAGACAAAAAATTAAAAAAGAGAAAAGTTAGGGCAAAATAAAAACAAAAACTAAAAAAAATGCAAAAAAAAAAAGAATTTAAAAGCACAAATAAGAAATAAAAAAAAGCAGAAAAAATAAAAAACGCAAAAGATTTGAAACAAAACAAGAAAAAAAGAATATAAAAAATGTTAAAACAATGAAAAAAATAAGGAAAAAGAGAAAAAAATTTGGAGGAAAAAAGTTATTGAAAAATAATCAAATAGAACAAAAATAGCTAAAAAAAGGACAAAAAATAAGAAAATGAAAAAAAGCAAGAAAAGAATAAAAATGAAAATACCAAATATTTTAAATAAAAAAAGAAAAAAGAAGAAAAAAATTTTAAAACAATGAAAGTTTTAAAAAAATAAAAAAAGAAAGCATATGAAGAAAATTAGCAAAGAGAAAGAAAATTTTAAAGGAAAAAAGTTATTGAAAAATTATAAAATAGAATAAAAAATAGGAAAAAATAAAAACAAATAAGAAAATGAAAATAAAAAAGATTCAAAAAATAAAAATATTTTCAACTTTATAAATTTTTTAAAATATAAATAAAAATAAATGACAAAATAAATTAAGAGGAAATATTAACATAAAAGATAAAATAAAATAAAAACTAAAAAAACAAAATAATAAAAATTAAACAAAAACTAAAAAAATAAAAAAAATGAAAATAAAAATTAGCTAATCAAAAAAATATAAAAAGACAACATGAATAAAAATTTAGACATAAAATAGAAAAAACTTTTAGTTTAGAAAACACAAAGAAAACAAAAAAAAACATAACAAATATAGTAAAAAAAGATATAAAAATCAAAGATAAAAAATAAAATAAAAGTCAATACAAAATATAAATGTAAACAAGCAAAAAAAAGAAGTCTGAGATTTTAAAATTGTGAAGAAGAAATAAAAAAAATGTGAACAAAAAGATAAAACCAAAAGCAAGAAAAAAATACGAAATATATAAAAAACTTAAAACAAAAAAAATGAAAGCAAATGAACAAATAAGTTAAAAGAAAAAAAATATAAATTAGAATAAAAATAGCAAAAAATAAAAAATGAGACAAACCGAAAGTATAAAAGATTAAAAAATAAAGTAAATATGCATAACATTATAAAATTTTTTTAAAAAATAACAAAAATAACAAAAGTAAACAATAAAAATAAAAAATAAAATAAGAGAAAATATTAAAGCAAAAGGAAAATGATTAAATAAGTACTAAAAAGAGAAAAAAAATTAAAAATAAACAAAAACACAAAATAAAAAAATAAAAAGTAAGGAAATGAAAAAATAACAAGTTGAAAGAAAAAATTAAAAAATACAAAAACTAATAAAAATGAAAAATGAAAAAAAGACAAAATGGAAAAAATAATTAGTTTATAAAATACAAAAAATAAAAAAATATAACAAATAATAAGAAATAAAGAAATAAAAAATCAAAGATAAAAAATTAAAAGAAGAAAAAAGTTAATACAAAATAAAAATAAAAACAAAAGAAGGAAGTGCGAAAAAGAAAACACAAATTAGAAAGAAATGCCAAAAAAAAACCCAAATAAAAAGAAGAAAAAACTTAAAAAAAAAAAAGAGAAATATAAAATATACAAAGTAAAGAGAGTACAAAAGGAAAAAAATAATAAAAAATAATGTAAATGACCAATTAGATTGAAGTAACAAAAAAAGTAAAAAGGAAAATATGTCATGAAAGAGTAATAGAATAAAAATAAGAAAAAAAGTATTCTGTAAAAAAAAGGAATGAAAATAAAAAAAATTTACTAAACAACAGAAAAATAATAAATGAAAAATTAAGAGAATGCATAAAAAGAAAAAAAACAAAAAGCTAAAAAAAGGAAAAGAAAAAAGAAATAAATAAAGAAATAAAAAAATTCTACAAAGTCCATTCTTTAACTTATGTTTTAAAACTTAATTTGAATTTGAAATTTTAGATGCCAAATATTTTGATTTAAATTTAGAATTTTTAATTTTTAAATCATTAAAAATGTAAAAATATAGATACATGAAGTAAATAGTGATAGATATAACAATTTCAAACTAATGTTATTATATATAAGCCAATAAAATTTCGAAAAAAAATAGCAAAGATAATTATTATCTCTTAACAAATTGTATTAAATAAAAGATAAATATTACACAATCAAAAATAATAAGTAATAAATAAAATAAAAGATAAATATTATACAAGATAATTTTGTTAATTAGATAAATTACATGATAAATAAAAACAATTTTCAAGATAAAATACAAAAAGATCTTAATTAGATATCTAATTAGTATACATGCACATAACACCTTCCATTTCTAATGAAGTCAAAGTCTCATTCAACAATGTTTTAATATCCATAACATTATAAAATTTTTATAAAAATAACAAAAATAACAAAAATAAAAGGAAAAATAAAATAAGACAAAATATTAAAGCAAAAGGAAAAAGACAAAATAAGTACTAAAAAGAGAAAAAAATTAAAAAAAACAAAAGCACAAAATAGAAAAAAAAAAGTAAAGAAATGAAAAAATAACAAGTCAAAAGAAAAAATTTTTAAAATACAAAAACTAATAAAATTTTCAAAAATAAGGAAAAAATGACAAAATAAAAAAAATTAGTTTATAAAATACAAAAAAATATAACAAATAATAAGAAATGAAGATATAAAATATCAAAGATCAAAAATAAAAGAAAATAAAAAATGAAAAGGATGACAAAGTAGAAGAAAATTTAGTTTAGAAAATACAAGCCAAAAAAAGTAAAAAGACAAAAAAATAAAAAAATCAAAGATAAAAAATTAATAAAGGGAAAAAGTTCATACAAAATAAAAAAAAAAAAAACAAGGAAGTGCAAAAAAAAAATGGAAACAAGAAATAAAAAGAAATTTGTGAAAAAATTAGAAAAATAAGAGAAAAAATGAAAAGGTAAAAATATGAAATAAAACAAAAAGAAAAAAAGTTTATAGAAAATTTTTTTAAAAAAGAAAAAAGTGCAAAAAAAAAAATGAAAGCATATGAAAAAATAAGTAAAAACAAAGAAAAAAATTTTAAAAGGAAAAAAAGTTAATGAAAATTTATAAAAATGCAATGGAAAATAACCAACAATGATAAATAAAAAAAAGAAAAAAGATAGAAAAATAAAAAAACCCAAAACATTATAAAAATTTATGAAAATATAAATAGAGAAAGAAATTAAAAATAAAAATAAAATAATAAAAAAAAATTAAAGCAAAAGAAAAAAGATAAATAAAGTACAAAAAAATACAAAAATACAAAAAATATAAAAATAAGAAAATCAAAAAGAAAAAAAAAAAAAAAAAATTGAATAAAAATTTCAAAAATGAAAAGGAATGAAAAATGAAAAAAAATTAGTTTAAACAATAAAAAATTGAAAAACAAATAAGAAATAATAAGAAAACAATATAAAAAATCAAAGACAAAAAATTAAAAAAGATAAAAGTTAATGCAAAATAAAAATGAAAACCAAAGAAGAAAATGCAAAAAAAAAAAGTGAGAATTTAAAAACAAAAATAAGAAATAAAAAGAAATTTGTGAAAAAAATAAGAAAAGCAAGAAAAGAATAAAAAGGAAAAGACAAAAGATTTGAAATATAGATACATGAAAAAAAGAATATAAAAAATTTTAAAACAATGAAAAAATTAAAACAAATAAAAAATTTTGAAGGAAAAAAGTTATTGAAAAATTATAAAATAGAACAACAAAAAAGCAAAATAAGATAATAAGAGAAAAAAAATAAAAAAGTTTCAAAAATTATTTTTGAACCTTATAAAAATTTTAAAATATAAATAAAAAATAAATGAAAAATAAATTAAGAGAAAATATTAATATAAGAAAAATAAAATAAATACTAAAAAAATAAAAAAGTAAGAAAATAAAAAATTAGCAAATCAAAAAACTATAAAAAGACAAATTGAATAAAAATTTCAAATAGAAAATAGAAAAAACTTTTAGTTTAGAATATAAAAAGAAAAATAAAAAATATATAACAAATATAGAAAAAAAATAAAAAATCAAAGATAAAAAATAAAATAAAAGTCAATACAAAATATAAATAAAAACAAAAGAAAGTGCACAAAAAAAGAGGTTAAAAGAAGAAATAAAAAAAATGTGAACAAAAAGATATAATAAAAAGCAAGAAAAAAATAAAAAATGAATATACAAAATGTATAAAAAAATTAAAACAAAAAAATGAAAGCAAATGAACAAATAAGTTAAAAAAAGAATTAATGAAAAATTTTAAAAAATAGAATAAAAAATAGCAAAAAAATTAAAAAATAAAAAATGACAACAAAAAAGAGACAAAGTAAGAGAATAAAAGATTAAAAAATACAATAAATATCATAACATTATAAATTTTTATTAAAAAAACAATAATTAACAATAAAAAAAGAAAAAAAAATAAGAGAAAATATTAAAGCAAAAGGAAAAACATAAAATAAGTACTAAAAAAAGAAAAAAATTAGAAAAAAAACAAAAACATAATAAAAAATAAAAAAGTAAGGAAATGAAAAAATGAGTCAAGAAAAAATTTAAAAATACAAAAACTAATAAGAATGAAAAAAAATGACAAAATAGAAAAAATTAAAAAAAAGTTAATTTATAAAATACAAAGAAAAAATAAAAAATATAAGAAATAATAAGATATAAAGATAAAAAATTAAAAGAAGAAAAAAGTTAATACAAAATAAAAAAAATGAAGGAAAGAAATGTGGAAAAGATTTTAAAAATATAAAAAATAAAAAAAATATAAAAAAATGTGAAAAAAATAAAAAAGCAAGAAAAAATACAAAAATAAAATACAAAAGATATGAGATAAAATAAAATAACAGAGAATTTTAAAAGCAAATAATAAAAATTAAAACAAAAAAAAAGCTTATGAATGCATAGGAACAAATAAGAAAAAAATTAACAAAAAAAAAGAGTTAACCAAAAATTATGAAAATAGCAAAAAAGTGAGAAAATGAGAAAATAAAGAAAACCAAAAGAAAAGAAAGATTAAAAAATAAAGTATCCAAAACAACATAAAAATTTATAAAATATCAATAAATAATTAAAATAAAAAATAATAGGAAAAATAAAATAAAATAAAATATTAAAGCAAAAGATAAAAGAAAATAAAGTATTAAAAAAAATAAATAAATAAAAATTAAAAACAAAAAAATACTAAATAAAAAATTAAAATGAACATGAAAAAATAACGAATTAAAAGAAAAAAGTAAAAAAGACAAAAACATGATTAAAATTTTCAAAGATGAAAAGGAATGACAAAATAAAAAAAAATGAGTTTATAAAAAAACAAAAAAAACTAAAAAATATAACAGTAGTAAGAAAACATATATAAAAACCAAAGATAAAAATTAAAAAAAGGTAATACAAAATAAAAAAAAAAAGAAATAAGTGCAAAATAAAACACAAAAATTAGATAGAAATGCTAAAAAAAACCTAAAAAAATAAAGATAAAAAGTAAAGAGTACGAAAAGAAAGAAAAAATTAATAGAAAATAAAATAAATGACAAATTAAATGGAAGTAACAAAAAAAATCAAAGTATAAAGGAAAATATTTAGTAAAAGAGGAATAGAATGAAAACAAAAGGATAGTATTCAACAAAAAAAAAAGAATGAAAATAAGAAAAAATATATAAACCAAATAAAAGAAAAATAAAAAGTGAAAAATTAAGAAAATCCATAAAAAGTTAAAAAAAAAAAGCTAAAAAAACCAAAAACAAAAGGAAATAAAGAAATAAAAAAATTCTAGAATGCTTAAATTTTAATTTATGTTTTAAAACTTAATTTGAATTTTAAAGTTTAAATGCAAAATATTTTGATTTGACTTTATTGCTTTAAATTTAGAATTTTTAATTTTTAAAATTAAAAGTTATAATTGAATTTAATTTAACAAATATTTAATTGAATGAGTAATTTAAATTTGAATCTTTTAATTTTTTTTTGTTTTAAAACTAAATTTGAATTTTTAAGCTTTTAGATGTAAAATATTTTTATTTGTAATTATTAATTTGAAGTTGTATATTTAAACCAAATTAGTATTTTGAATTTGTTAAAAGTTATAATTGAGTTTAACTTAGCACAATACCTATTGAAGAAGTAATTTAAATTTGAGCCTTCTAAATTTTTTCGTAAGTTTCATTCAAATTCAAAATAAACTTCAAAAGTACTCCTAAAATACTAAATAAAAAAATTTCTTGAGAGGTTTTTTTTTTCTTTGTAAACAAAATTAGTATTTTAAGAAACAAAGATAGCATAAACAATATTACAATCTAAAACATGCTTGAAAATTTAAATATTCAAAAGCTTTATTTAAAAATGAATCATCTAACAAGCTCTAGCCCATGCCATATGATTAACAAAACTAATAATTATAATAAGAGCCAATAAAATTTGAACAATGTAAAAATACAAATACATGAAGTAAATAATGATGGAGATAACAATTCCAAACTAGTGTTATTATATATAAGCCAATAAAATTCCAAAAGAAAATAACAAAGATAATTATTATCTCTTAACAAATTATATTAAATAAATGATAAATTATATAAATCCAAAATAATAATAAAATAATAAGTAAAAACAAGATAATTTGTTAATTAGATAAAATACATGATTAATAAAAACAAATTCCAAGAAAAGTTACAAGATAATCTTAATTAGATATCTAATTAGTATATATACACATAACATCTTCCATTTCTAATGAAGTCAAAGTCTCATTCAACAATGTTTAATAATAAGGTGATCTACTTTTAAGTTAAACACAAACAACATGCCACATATATAGAGAACAATGCTATTTTAGAAATAAAGACAATCAAACTTGAACTTCATCATTTAAGACCATAATGAACTACAAATCCCAAAGCAAAATGATTCAGGGCAAAGACTGCCCACAAGATAAACTTAATCACATCCATTGCCATCCCATATATCAATTGAACCTCAAGCTCACAAATCAAACATTAGAAATGTTTAACTCAAAACCCTAAAGATATGAAAGTAGAAGGTTTTTAAGAACCTAAAGAGAAATTAAAACTAAAGCAATAAAAACTTAACAATAAAAGATTAGAATGAAAGGCCAAAGATAAAAAGTAGTTTTGCATCTCAACATAAATATACATAAAATAAAATAAAAGATGACCCAATTAAAAATAAAAATAAATGGTAAAATAAAATAAGAAAAATATTAAAATGAAAGAAAAAAGATAAAATAAAGTTCTAAAACAATAAATAAATAAATAAATAAAAGGAAAAAGAAATTAAGCATGAACAAAAAGGTAAGAAAATGAAAAAATAATGAATCAAAATTAAAAAACAAATAAAAATTTAAAAAATGAAAAGGGATGACAAAATAGAAAAAATATAGTTTAGAAAATACAAGAAAAAAATATATAAGAAGTAATAAGAAAAATTAACAAAGGAAAAAAGTTAATATACAATAAAAATAAAAACAAAAGAAGGAAGTGCAAAAAAAAAAAAAACAAGAAATAAAAAAAATTTATGAAAAAAAGAGAAAATCAAGAAAAAAGAAAAAAATATATAAAAAATTTTAAAACAAAGAAAAAGGTGAAAACCAAAAAAATATGAAAGCACATGAAAAATAAGTAAAAAAAAAATTTTTTTTAAAGGAAAAAAGTTAATGAAAAATTATAAAAATACAATAGAAAATAGCCATCAAATGATAAAATTAAAACAAAAAAAGCCAAAAGAAAAGATAAAGAGATGAAAAAAATCCAAAACATTATAAAAAATTTATGAAAATATAAATAAAAAATAAAATAAAAAAAATAATACCAATAAGAAAAAATTTTAAAATATACAAAAATACAATAAAAATAAAAAAAGTGAGAAATGAAAAAATAACGACTTAAAAATAAAAATAAAAAAAAAGGAAAAGGAATGACAAAATGAAAAAAATTAGTATGAAAAATACAAAAAAATGAAAAAAATAATAAGAAAATAGTATAAAAAATCAAAGACAAAAAAATCAAAAAAGAGAAAAGTTAATATAAAATAAAAGTGAAAACCAAAGAAGGAAGTGCAAAAAAATAACAATAAAAAGAAATTTGTGAAAAAAAATAAGAAAAGAAAGAGAAGAATAAAAATAAAAACAAAAAAATGAAAGCATATGAAAAAATAAGTAAAAAGAAAGAAAAATTTATAGGAAAAAAAGTTATTAGAAAATATTAAAATAGAACAAGAAGTGAGAAAATAAAAAAATAAAAACCAAAAAAAAGAAAAAAAGGTTCAAAAATAAAAAATAAAAAATTCAAAACTTTATAATTTTTTTAAAATATAAATAAAAAAGGATAAAATAAAATAAAATACTAACGAAAAAGCAATAAAAATAAGAAAAGTAATTAGAAATAAGCAAAAAAAAAAAAAAATAAAAAATTAACAAATCAACAAAATAATTAAAAAAGAAAATGAATAAAAATTTAAAAAATAAACAAGAATGTCAAAATAGAAAAAAACTTTTAGTTTAGAAAATACAAAGAAAAACAAAAAAAACAAATATAGAAAAATATAAAAAATCAAAGAAAAGTTAACACGAAATATAATAAAAACAAAATGAAGTGTGAAAAAAGATATTAGAAAAAGTAAAAAAATAAAAAAATGAAAATACTAAATATATAATATAAAATCAAAATAAAAAACAAAATAAAAATTTCAAAAATGAAATGGGATGAGAGAATATAAAAAAATTTAGTTTAGAAAATACAAGCTAAATATATATATATAAAGAAGTAATAAGAAAACTTAACAAAGAAAAAAAGTTAATACAAAATAAAAATAAAAACAAAACAAGGAAGTGCAAAAAAAAAATGGAAACAAGAAATAAAAAGAAATTTGTGAAAAAAAGAGAAAAAATGAAAAAAAATAAAAAATGAAAAGACAAATATGAAATAAAACAAAAAAAAGTATATAGAAAATTTTAAAAGAAAGTAAAAGGTGAAAACAAAAAAATATGAAAGTACATGAAAAAATAAGTAAAAAAAAAAGAAAAAATTTTAAAAGGAAAAAAAGTTAACGAAAAATTATAAAAATGCAATAGAAAATAGCCAAAAATGATAAAATAAAAAATCCAAAACCTTATAAAAATTTATGAAAATATAAATAAATAAATAAATAAAAATAAAAAAAAAAAAATAAAGCAAAAGAAAAAAGATAAATAAAGTATAAAAAAGAAAAAAATCAATACCAATAGGAAAAGAAAAAAATTAAAAATATACAAAAATATAATAAAAATAAAAAAAGTGAGAAATGAAAAAAATAACGACTCAAAAATAAAAAATAAAAAAATGAATAACAATTTCAAAAATGAAAAGGAATGACAAAATGAAAAAAAATTAGTATAAAAAAATACAAAAAATGAAAAAAATAATGAGAAAGCAGTATAAAAAATCAAAGACAAAAAAATTAAAAAAAGAGAAAAGTTAATATAAAATAAAATGAAAACCAAAGAAGGAAGTGCAAAAAAAAAGTATGAGAATTTAAAAACGCAAATAACAAATGAAAAAATTTGTGAAAAAAAATAAGAAAAGCAACAGAAAAATAAAATTAAAACAAAAAAATGAAAGCATATAAAAAAATAAGTAAAAAGAAAGAAAAATTTGTAGGAAAAAAAGTTGTTGAAAAAAATAAAATAGGACAAGAAATGAGTAAATAAAAAAACCAAAAAATAAAAAAAAATTCAAAACTTTATAAAATTTTTTTAAAATATAAATAAAAATGGAAAAATAAAATAAAATACTAACGAAAAAGCAATAAAAATAAGAAAAATAATTAAAATAAACAAAAAAATAAAAAGAAAATAAAAAATTAACAAATTAAGAAAATGATAAAAAAAGACAAAATGATTAAAAATTTCAAAAATAAATAGGAATGTCAAAGTAGAAAAAACTTTTAGTTTAAAAAATACAAAGAAAAACAAAAAATAAATAAATATAGAAAAAAAGATATAAAAAGCCAAAGAAAAGTTGATACAAAATATAATAAAAACAAAATTAAATGAGAAAAAAGATATAAGAAAAAGTAAAAAAAATGAAAATACTAAATATATAAAATAAAATCAAAATAAAAAAATTTTCAAAAATGAAAAGGGATGACAAAATAGAAAAAAATTTAGTTTAGAAAATACAAGCAAAAAAAAATATATATATATATATAAGAAGTAATAAGAAAACTTAACAAAGGAAAAAAGTTAATACAAAACAAAAATAAAAACAAAACAATGAAGTGCAAACAAAAAAAAGAAAACAAGAAATAAAAAGAAATTTGTGAAAAAAATAGAAAAACAAGAAAAAATTAAAATTAAAAAACCTACCCATTTCTTCTTAACTTCTTTTTTCCTTCTGGTTATTTTATTGCCAAAATCTCATATACTTTCATGTACATGTTACACCCATTCTTTCTACTTGTGAAGTATGGCTTTTCATGATTCTATGTGTATGGCTATTAAGAGATTGTTTCTTCAGACTACCTCTTGTTCTTTTTTTCCTCCGCTGTTTATATTTTGCTCTTTCTTTGCCACAAAATTGTTTTGATCGGTACTATTATTGAGTATTCCATCTGCTATCACCATGTTGTAAATTGAAATTTTCCAAACTAAATTTATAATATTTTGTGGCTCTACCATACTTGACGATGAAAATTTCTTCTTTCATCATATATGATAGTAGAAAAAATCATCTTTATAATGAACATACTTGCCCCATTTCTTACTTTGATCTTATTATCAAATTATTAGGGATAACAATAAGTTGGATTAAGGCATCCTCTAAGCCGATTTAGGGGATTTGGATGGTAAGATTAGGGCATCTTAAAAGTCGGTTTGGGTAGTATGGTTTGAATGGTATTCCGATAGGAAAATATTATAATTCATTGTAGGTTGCAATAAAGTTCGGATAGTGTTTTAAGAGTACTAATTATCCGAACTTGATTATAAATAATAATATTATAATATTATAGATTTATTTAAAAATTATTTATTATGAAGGTAATACTTAAATTAATTCATTAAGTGTTCTAATTTATAATTTTAGCTTTTATTTATTTTATATGGATTACTTTCATTTATTAATTTAATTTCTTTTAATAATATTTTTTAAAATCAATTTTAAATTTGAATTTAAATTTTAAATTTTAACTTAATAAACAAATATTTAATGAATTTGAACAATAATGAGTTTTTTTTTTATATATTATGTTAGTTAGATTTAGATAATAAAATTAAAAATTATTGAGTATTTATTGAATTCAAATATTTTAATAATAAAAAAATTGAGATACTTAAAATTAACATATATCCTATCTGTTATCATTCATAAAATTTGTAACACAATTTATAAAGCAGGCTTCCCTGCTAATTTCAAACTGAAGAAAAACATGTTCTATTTATTCCTCTAGAATCATCACAAGAATTAAGATATTTTTGTGATCTTTGATTTAACATGTAATGCAAAGATAATATGATTATTTAAAACGGTAAATTTTGGTATTTACTTTATTTTTGTTTAGCTATTATTTGAAGTGAAAGTTTTATCCAATTGTTTCCGATTAGTTTGTACTTTGAAACAGCTTGCTTATCAAAACATCGAACATATTTTATTAGTGATTTAGGTTGTCTTTTAGTATATCAGATTCAAAGACAAGCCAAAGTGATTTTTTTAATTGATATCTGTTATTAACATAGATGATTAAAAAATGATTGGGCCTACGAAAAAAGACAAGGAGAGAATTATAAAATTAAGTACTTCAAAAAAATATTTATTATTTGATTTTATAATAAAATAATTAATAAAAATATTTATAAGTAAAATTAATAAAAAGTTAAAATTACATCTCAATATTTAAATGTACATATATTTTGATTAAATGTATATGTAAGATATAATAATCATTTAAATTTTAAATTAATACCTATTAAACATTAAAGTGATAAAAATAATTAATAAAAATTTGTGAGATCACCCTTTTAGTAAATTTTCGTCGGACAAATGAACCAACGGCCCATATGAAAAAATAAGAAAAGCAAGAGAAGAATAAAAATTAAAACAAAAAAATGAAAGCATATGAAAAAATAAGTAAAAAGAAAGAAAAATTTGTAGGAAAAAAAGTTATTGAAAAATAATAAAATAGGACAAGAAATGGGTAAATAAAAAAATAATAAAACCAAAAAATAAAAAAATTCAAAACTTTATAAAATTTTTTTTAAATATAAATAAAAAAGGAAAAATAAAAAATACTAACGAAAAAGTAATAAAAATAAGAAAAGTAATTAGAAATAAACAAAAAAAGAAAAAGAAAAAAAATTAACAAATCAATAAAATAATAAAAAAACAAAATGATTAAAAATTTCAAAAATAAATAGGAATGTCAAAATAGAAAAAACTTTTAGTTTAGAAAATACAAAGAAAAACAAAAAAAAAACAAATATAGAAAAAAATATATAAAAAACTAAAGAAAAGTTAATACAAAATATAATAAAAACAAAATGAAATGAGAAAAAAATATATAAGAGAAAGTAAAAAAATGAAAATACTAATATATAAAATAAAATCAAAATAAAAAAATTTCAAAAATAAAAAGGGATGATAAAATAGAAAAAAATTTAATTTAGAAAATACAAGCAAATATATATATATATGTATAAGAAGTAAAAAGAAAACTTAACAAAGGAAAAAAGTTAATACAAAATAAAAATAAAAACAAAACAAGGAAGTGCCAAAAAAATGAAAATAAGAAATAAAAAGAAATTTGTGAAAAAAAGAGAAAAATAAGAAAAAAATAAAAATTAGAAAACCTACCCATTTCTTCTTAACTTCTTTTTTCCTTCTGGTTATTTTATCGCCAAAATCTCGTTTACTTTCATGTACATGTTACACTCATTCTTTTTACTTATGAAGTATGGCTTTTCATGATTCTATGTGTATGGCTGTTAAGAGATTGTTTGTTTAGGTTACCTCTCTTTTTTTTTCCCTCCACTGTTTTATATTTTGCTCTTTCTTTGCCATGAAATTGTTTTGATCGGTATTGTTCTTGAATACTCCATCTGCTCTTCACCATGTTGTAAATTAGAATTTTCCAAACTAAAGTTGGAATATTTGGTGGCTCGCTGTACTTGACGATGAAATTTTTTTTTTTCAACATATATGATAGTAGAAAAAATCATCTTTATAATAAACATATTTGCCCCATCTCTTACTTTGATCTTGTTATCAAATTATTAGAGATAACAACAGGTTGGATTAGGGCATCCTCTAAGTCAGTTTAGGTAGTATGGATTTGGATGATAAGATTAAGGCATCCTAAAAGTCGGTTTGGGTAGTATGGTTTGGATGATATTCCGATAATAAAATATTATAATTCATTGTAGGTTGCCATAAAGTTCGGATAGTGTTTTAAGAGTACTAATTATTTGAACTTGATTATAAATAATAATATTTTAATATTATAGATTTATTTAAAAATTATTTATTATGAAGGTAATACTTAAATTAATTCACTCAGTGTTTTTATTTATAATTTTAGCTTTTATTTATTTTATATGGATTACTTTCATTTATTAATTTAATTTCTTTTAATAATATTTTTAAAATCAATTTTAAATTTAAATTTAAAATTTAACTTAATAAATGAATATTTAATGAGTTTAAACAATAATGAGTTTTTTTTTTTATATATTATGTGAGTTAGATTTAGATAATAAAATTAAAAATTATTTGAGTATTTATTGAATTCAAATATTTTAATAAATAAAAAATTGGGATACCTAAAATTAACATATATCTTATTTGTTGTCATTCATAAAATTCGTAACACAATTTATAAAAGACATGTAATGCAAAGATAATATGATTATTTAAAACGGTAAATTTTGGTTTTTACTTTATTTTTGTTTAGCTATTATTTGAAGTGAAAGTTTTATCCAATTGTTTTCGATTAGTTTGTACTTTGAAACAGCTTGCTTATCAAAACATCGAACATATTTTATTAGTGATTTAGGTTGTCTTTTAGTATATCAGATTCAAAGACAAGCCAAAATGATTTTTTTAATTGATATCTGTTATTAACATAGATGATTAAAAAATGATTGGGCCTATGAAAAAAGACAAGGAGAGAATTATAAAATTAAGTACTTCAAAAAAATATTTATTATTTGATTTTATAATAAAATAATTAATAAAAATATTTATAAGTAAAATTAATAAAAAGTTAAAATTACATCTCAATATTTAAATGTACATATATTTTGATTAAATGTATATGTAAGATATAATAATCATTTAAATTTTAAATTAACACCTATTAAACATTAAAGTAATAAAAATAATTAATAAAAATTTGTGAGATCACCCTTTTAGTAAATTTCCGTCGGACAAATGAACCAACTGCCCATATATATTAATCAAAAATTATTTATTTATTCCTTTTTAATTTTACTTTTGTTCAAGCTTCTTGTTGACCGTAGGGTTGAAGCAGCAGATAACGCCACCACTCTGTTCTCTCTCTTGCAAGCCCCTAACTCTCACTTTATCAAGTCTCAATCTTCTCATTTTTTTTTCTCTTACGATTCTAGTTTTTCTTCTAAAATTTTCTAATTTTCTTCAACAATGGGAGCTTCGTTGCCTCCGAAGGAAGCTAACCTCTTCAAACTCATTGTCGTAAGGCTTCGATTCTCTTTTCTCCCTCATTTTTGAGTTCGTATCTACGTATTTCTAGTTGGTATTTATACTTGTATTTTGCTTTCTTATTTTTTGTTTATTGGATCGCACTTCTTTTTTCATTTTGTTCTTTGCTTGCAAAACCCTAGCTGGATACTGGTCTGTTTGCTTGCTGAGAAAATCGGTGGATATCAATTATGAATAGAAATTTGGACTAGATAAGCTTGTTTGTCAATTAGGTTTTTGCTTTTGGGCAATTTTTCATATAAATTAAGTTCATTTTCTTTGTTTTGTTTAGCGATTGAAGCTTAATTAAGTTTATTGCTTTGCTTAATTTAGGTCAATGAATTCGATTTGTTGAAAAGCAACTTTAAAAAATTGAATTTTGCTTTGACCTTCTTTTTTTTTTTTTAAGTAAGGATGCTCGTTGTGCTTTCCTTTTGGTGATAATTCATTTGTATCATCATGGAGAAAATTAGAGAAATGAAAATAAAAGGGTTTGGTGACTCTTCCTACTTTAGTAATTTCTCTTGTTTATGTTGTTATCAAGGTTATTGGTTTCAATAATCCTTACAAGAATGCCTCTAAGTTTGACATGATTGTTTCTGTAGACTGTATGTTCCTTTCTCATGTCTTATGATTGATGTCAATTGCATTTTTGAAAGCACTAGCTGTATGGTGACTAGTCCATGATTTATGATGGTTCTAGAGATAAGTGGAACATTCTAGCAGTATCAGTGTGGAGATATTCTCTATCAACTGAATATATTGCATTAATTTCGGGTATATAACTACATTTTTAACCTATACAGTTTGAAATCTGCAATATTTGAATACCTTCTTCATCTTGGTTGGGTTTTGTGAATATTCATTAGTGTGCGGTATTGGTAGAGTGTAGTAGGGTTTTGTTTAATATATCCATCCTTTTAAATATGCAGTTTCCAAGTAATATTTTATACTATCTGGTAACTGTTTGTTTGTTGTGTTTGTATGTTGTCATATGGGCTTTTATTCATTATTGTCAGAAACATTGTCAATGAAGGGGTTAACCTTAAATTGCATGGATCGGAAAACTGAAGCTTATGAGCTTGTTTGGCTAGGTGTAAAGGTTATCTTATTTATTTTCTTTTGGTTGCTATAATGTCAAAGCAGTGTCACTTTTTCCTAACATTGTTTTCATGTTTGTGTCTTAATGTAGAATGATGTAAAAAGTCATGTTTGCTGGCACGTTTATGGTCTCCTCTATCGGTCAGATAGAGAATACAGGGAGGCTATCAAATGCTATCGCAACGCTTTGAGAATAGATCCAGACAACATTGAAATACTACGGGACTTGTCACTCTTGCAGGTATACCTTATTTACCTTCCTTCTCTATGATTTGTACATCTAGACTTAGTGTTAAATCTAAGATGTTTATCTGTTGTATGCTTAATGTTAAGTAAGAACATTTGCTTATCATGGTATTTTTCGAACATTTAAAGGAGTTTCTCTGTATAAGATTTCTTGTAAGCTTTGTGGTTTGCCTAAAAGATTTTTCAGATTCCATTGTAGAATTTGAGAATCTTAAGTATTAGGGTACTTATAGGCAAGTCAATATTGCAACTAAAATAGTTTGGTGCCAACTTTTGTGCAACTGTAAGTTATGTGGTAGTTGGTAAGGGCAGGTTCATTGTGGTAACTTAATATAACTGGATGAAAACACAAGATCAGCTACATAGTTAGTAGTGAAGTGAAAATAAATTTTATGAAATTTGAAGCTGTTTAGTTGCTTGACGGAATCTACTAGTAGATGGATAGAAAAGGCATAATTATATTAAGATAGTAACAAAAGAGGCGAAGATATATGGCTTAAAACAGAGGAATGGAATTTATGGAGATAACTCAACTAAAAGGGAGAGGCTGTATGAGACCATGAAAAAAATATCTTCTTAAACACTTAGAACGTAGATGAGTCAGCTGGTTTTATAACTTTGAAAATTTAGATCATAGTTTTGGTAGAAACAATTTATGGCTTTAGGGGAAGGAAAAGGATATAACAGACATCATCTGATATTCTGGCAGCAGATTAATATGAGAGATGGTTCAGATTTAGTATCTTAATTGAAGGTTTTGTTTTGAGCCACACGCAAAAATAAAACATAAGCAATATAATCAGAAGCAACCAGTCTGATTTGATCCTTTCGTTCTCATTATACTGTAACAAGCAACCACCTTGAATTGATAGTTTCTGGTCTATCGCCACAGATCCTTTTTATCTCTCATTCTACTAGCTCCTTAATGGTTGAAAGTGTTTATAGAATGACAAGTAATATAATCAGAAGCAACCAGTCTGATTTGATCCTTTCATTCTCGTTATCCTGTAAGAATCAACCACCTTGAATTGATACTTTCTGGTCTACCGCCACAGAACCTTTTTCTGTCTCATTCTACTAGTTCCTTAATGGTTGAAGGTTTTAACATTAATGACCTTTGCAATTAGAAAGTGTTTATACTTTCTGGATCAGATCTGGTTCGGTTCTTCTCTTAATTTCATCTGCCCATGTGCCTTACTGCTCCAGAATAGTAAGAAAAGTCGGCGTCTTTGATACTGAAATTGATGATTTTCATTTCTATTATTCTCCCTCGATGCTTTAGCGCTTGCCATATTATGGATTCTTAACTCATGATTTCAGATGAATAAGTCATTTGTTGGCATTAACTTATTTGTGCCCCCCCCTTATTTATGGTTTATATGCCTTGAAAAGTTAAAGGAAAAAGTATGAAGATGATGAGCATTTGTCTTTCTACTAAGATATGAAGTTTGAGAGAAATTTTTTGGATTTGATCATGGTTTTGTATTTTCTCATTGTCATGTTTCAGGTTGTATCAGAAATTATTACATTTATGTTTTATCTTTTGCATTGCAGGCACAAATGCGAGATTTGACAGGATTTGTTGATACAAGACAACAACTTTTGCATTTGAAACCAAATCATCGCATGAACTGGATTGGCTTTGCTGTAGCCCACCATTTAAACTCAAAGTACTTGTCCTTTATTTTTTTCTTAAAAAAATTTGTTCCAATTCTTATGCTAACTTTCACCAATTTCTGTTGACTTTTATTTTGTGAAACATGTTTTAGAGTGTTGTCATTGTTATGTATACTTGAAGGTCCAAATTGAAGGGCCTTTTGGTATTGAAAGTTGAAATATTTGTTGATATAATGAAAGCCTTTCTTTAAATTAAATGCTTAATCAGGACTTAATGTTTCTAATTATATGATCAAATGGGTGCTAACATGGATGAAATTACTGTTGATTTTTAACACGTGGTTCATATTGTTTGTATGACTTCAACTAAACATCCAATAAGATATCAAACTTCTTTTATGACAATATATGGTGGGTGTGGAATGTGTTAAAGATGTTACTAATATGTATAGATAGGTGGGTAGATAGATAGGTACCCTACTATTCTAAGCTGGTTGCACTTGCATTTATGAAATTTGGTTGCAAATTAGCCTTTTACAAACAATGCCTAGTTAACCGCAGAGTTATGTTGTTTTTGCTATAGTTTTATATGGAGACAATGATGATGCCATATTTTCATTTGGCTTTATATATGAATGAATTGAAGTTGTTGGCACAACAGTTACGAGGGTTTTTCCTTTTCTGTCCCTGTCTTAGCCGAGTAGTTCTAAGTGAATGAAGTCTTATTAATCTCATTCATCCTTTAGGTATTTATGCTGTATTCCTTTTTTTGGTTGATATTAGTGGTGCAAAAGCAGTTGAAATTTTGGAAGCATTTGAAGGGACATTAGAAGATGATTATCCACCAGATAATGAACGTTGTGAGCATGGTGAAATGCTTTTATATAAGGTATTGGTCATGTACTTCAACTCTTTTTTTTTGCATGCATATGTATGTGGGATGTGGCTGTAATTTCACATGAGTTGACTTCATTATACAGACATTCAAAATTTTAGAATTTATACTAACATAGAATGGGAGTGACCGATTTGGTGTCACTTGTTAACCAGATGCCAACAGTGTTAGTGAAATTATCCATAAACCAAATAAAGTAATTAAATATACAAAAATTAAAGATTTTTAATGCCTTTACCTTCTTTATAAATGGGGTCCCTTTTTTGAATTAATTCTAATTTTTTTCACATGCAATTAGAAAACCTACCCATTTCTTCTTAACTTCTTTTTTCCTTCTGCTTATTTTATTGCCAAAATCTCATCTACTTTCATGTACATGTTACACCCATTTTTTCTACTTGTGAAGTATGGCTTTTCATGATTCTGTGTGTATGGCTGATAAGTTAAATTAAATCATCTCCAAGTTTACTTTAATCTGAGATGGAGGACTAACTAGTGGCCTATAGTGGTATTTGGCATCTATAAGATATTTAATTCTTGATGTATTCATGTTAGAGAGAAATATGGCTTGTTCACTAATTGTTGGGCCTTCTACCAGTAATCATATCTGTGGTGTTTGTACTTAGCAGCTCTGAATCTTAATAATTGCTAATCTCCAATTATATGTTCTGTGGAACCATTTCGGAATTTTTGTTTCTGACATCTTAATAAGTTAGTCTATCTTTCTTTTTGACTACTCTTTTTTGGTTTAACACCATTAACATGATTCGAAAACAGCTTAACCAATTGGACAAGTACCTACAAGCCTTAGCCCTTGCAGTAGCATTTGTTTCGTTAATAATATTTTGGCATAGAAATATGCATAACTACATTCATTATGCATAATGGATGCTGTACATCTAGACTGGTGGTGCCCCCTGCTGCTTTTCTGATGTTTATGAGGGTATGGTATTTTTCTCCAGATCTCTTTGCTAGAGGAATCTGGGTTTCTTGAGAGAGCACTTGAGGAATTGTATAAGAAAGAGCCAAAAATAGTACGTGTCAAATGTATAATGCCTGAATACTTTTAACATTAAAAATTTTGTATGAATTTTTGGACATTAAAATTCTAACCAATTCTATTATTCTAGGTTGATAAATTGACTTATAAAGAACAAGAGGTTTCTCTCCTGGTGAAACTTGGATGCCTAGAAGAAGGTGCCAATATTTACAAGGCTTTACTTACCATGAACCCTGACAGTTACAGGTGAGTCTTATGCATTTGGTACTCTTTTGAAACACCTAGTTAAGCTCATTAATAAATCTTTCATAGCAAAGAATATTAGTCAACTCTTTCCTTTTATATAGCACTTCTTGAAGTTATAATTGACTTCTTTTTCTCAATGCCGTGGTGTATTATTATTGTAGGAAATGAAGAATAATTAATATTCTGAATAGTTTGTGTGTTTAAATATATTTTTGTTGGGCTAATAGGTTTTTCAATTCTTCTTGTAGTAACACCCAAATTCCTTTACCTATGTTAGAACTTTATGAAGGGTTAAAAGAATGGTAGAAATAGTCATTATTTTTTATGCTCTATTTTTGTTGGTGCTTTAAGCTTGAAACTAATCAGTGTGTATCCCTTATGTCACAAATTCAATCGTTTTTTAGTTTTAAATTTTGTTTCTTTAAGCTTTTGCTTATACTTGTGCGTGTTACATTTACACCATGGTATCTTTACACAAAATGAGGTTATTTTTATTTTTTTCATTCTTGGGATTGTTTTATATCTCTCTGTCCTGTCAAGCCCTTTGCTTAGCTCTTTTAGTAAAAAGGAGCATTATGCACCACCTCATATATAAATATAATTAAAAGGTAGCAAAGCAACTATGAGCAGAACTGTAATTCTATAATACTATATGTGTCAACAGTCTCTTGGGTGCTTTCTCAGATTGGGAAATGAGGAAAATTCTTTTACAGAACTGTTAACTTATGTCTCTTCACTCAGTGTATGCCTATATATCAGTGCAATTTATTGCTATTAGGTCTGATAAACCAGGAGCCAACCAACTTACAATTTTTGTATTTGTATATGTATATTTTTCAGATATTATGAAGGCTTGCAGAAATGCTTTGGCCTGTATTCTGAAAATGCCAAGTATTCCTCTGATGAATTTGATCGATTGGATGCATTATACAAATCACTTTCACAATAGTACACTTGGTCTTGTGCAGTTAAGGTGATGGATTTATGTTGTGCTTCTGTTTTCATTAGGAATTTATGATGGATGTTATCGATACATTCTGTTTATTGCAAAAACTCCCTAGTTGTGGAATGTGCTAGTCTAAACTGTTTTATTATGTCTTAACTGTTAGTCATATTAATTTCATTTTCTGTTTTGTATCTCTTTTTTTTTTTTTTTATGAGCTCCAAATGGTACCTTGGGATGTTCTGTTCATTATATTTACTCTGGATTTCTTCCTCTGTCTCTCTCTTATTTATGGAATCACATGATGCAAATCCAACGAAAACCTTACTTTTCTGCAGAGCTGTCAAGCTTTCTCCCCTTTTCTAGAGAGAGGAAGGGTGGCTATTTTTACAAATACTCTTGTAGGGATCTTATTTTTCTTGATGGCTTGATAAGATATTATGTGACAAAAATCTAGTGATGTGCTTCTACAACAGACACAATCCATTCAATAGCTTGTGATATTCTTAAATAATCTAGAAATAGATAGTTGTGGTATTATGCTGAAATACTTAATTGATGTCTTGATGTGACAACTGTAAGAACTCTAGGTGGTTAAAATTATGCTTTCATATGCTTCACCCTTAGAGATTTGACAGGGACTTATATTAGAACTTTGTTTTCTCAATTTTTAGAGGATACCTCTTGATTTTCTGCAAGGAGACAAATTTTGTGAAGCAGCATTTAATTACATTAAGCCTCTTCTAACAAAGGTATATACATCCAATGAGATTTTTTTTTTTTTTGTGTTAGTTTGACTGGTGTTTTTAGTTTGTCGGGTGAAATAATGATATATTTTCTTGGTGGTCTCAGGGGGTTCCATCTTTATTCTCAGACCTTTCTCCCTTGGATGATCACCCTGGAAAGGTAAGTTTTCTTACTTACATATTCTAAAAATAGAATTAAGTTTCTAAATATTGATTATTCTAAACTGCTTAGCTACTGGTTGGAGCTTGATTTCATTAGGATTGATTGCCTGCTTTGTTGACACTTACACAGGCAGACATATTGGAACAACTTGTTCTTGAGTTGGAGCATTCAATTAGGACCACTGGCAGATACCCTGATAGCTAGTATATGCTTTAAAACCTTGTGTAATATTTTATTAAGTCTTAAAAGCAAATAAATGTTTAGATTTACTACTCTTTGAGGTAATATAGACTTCCAGCCCTTATGTGATATTCTAGTAAGTCTTAACAGTGTCTAAATGTTTAGATATTGGGTGCGGTCTGAGTGCATTTTTTTCTTTTACTGCTTATTGTTTGGTGAAGTCCTCAGTCATTTATGTGTTGTTATCTATTAAACAAGTACATAATGGTTGTCCCATATGGTTGCATGTGAAGTTTCTATATGTTTTTGTTTGTATGCTAATACACAAGCACGCATTTGGTATTATGCTGAGTCATTTCTTGCTTGTGTTTCATATTGAGTGCAGGACAGAGAAAGAGCCCCCTTCAACACTTTTATGGATTTTATTCTTTTTGGCTCAGGCGGGTAACCATCAGGTTTCCTCACCCCGTGGGCCATGGCCTTTTCTTCTTTTCTTGCTATAAATGTTTGGTGCTTTCTTTGCATTTGAGTAACTTTGAATTTATTGATGCAGCATTATGATAGAAAAGGCCAATATGATGTTGCTCTTTCAAAAATTAATGAGGCCATAGAGCACACACCAACTGTAATTGATTTATACTCTGTCAAGGTTTGTTCTCGTCTTCAATCTTCAAATTTTTGCATTGGCTTCATCTGCTGGTTTTAGATTTTTGTTAGCTGGATTCTTTTATTTTATTTTTTGATCTTATATTTTGAAATCTTTTTGCCTGGTTTGTCTCGCATCTCACAAGGCATAGCAATACCTGAAAATCTTTCTAGATATTTCCTTGTAGTTATCGTTCACTTGTAAGAGACTTATCACTTTCTATGATACTGACCTTGATTGAATATATTGTTTTGCACTAAATTGTGCAAAGTTGATATACATTCATTTAAAATGCATACTAGTTTTTCTTTGTGGACCTTAAGTCTTGATGGGCATTGGGCAGGCATATGACCTCCTTTCTTAGGTTTTAGGGTTTTTGGTACATGGCTATTGTTTCTTGATGAACCTTTTTACTATCTTTTGGAGAAGTACTTGGAATTTTCTTGAAGCTGGTTCTATGTGTATATTATTTACTTCTCTTTGGTGACAGAGTCGGATACTGAAACATGCTGGTGATTTGGTAGCTGCAGCTTCATTGGCAGATGAAGCTAGGTGTATGGATCTCGCAGACCGTTATATAAACAGTGAATCTGTGAAGCGAATGTTGCAGGCTGATCAGGTTCTAAAGCTCCCCCCTTCATCTTTTATCATAGTTAATATTTGTCACTGTAAATTTCTTTCAGTATTACTGTACTGTTCACAAACTTTTTCCACTCTTGAAGGTGGCTTTGGCAGAAAAAACTGCTATTTTGTTCACAAAAGATGGGGACCAGCACAACAACCTTCATGACATGCAGTGCATGTGGTCTGTTTTTGTTTATTACCTTCGACATGTTGTTGTCTCTAATTATAATTTGGGTGCACCTACTGAGTGTTATCCATCTTTTGAAGGTATGAACTTGCTTCTGGTGAAAGTTACTTTCGACAAGGTGATCTTGGACGGGCCCTGAAGAAATTTTTAGCTGTGGAGAAGCACTATGCTGATATTGCTGAAGATCAATTTGATTTCCATTCTTATTGTTTGCGGAAAATGACACTCTGTGCATATGTTGAAATGCTAAAATTTCAAGATCGGTTGCATTCACATGCTTATTTTCACAAAGCAGCAGCTGGTGCCATCAGGTGAACATTTTTGTTAGGATCTGCAAGCTTTTCGATGATTTGCAATAGACTTATTCCGTTTGGTTGTGGCCTGTACGTGAAAAATGCTATGTAATCTCTGTTGTCTACTTGTCTGGGTGCTTTTAGCTTCTGTCACCTATTGTTGATCAACACATGCATGTGATGCTTCACTTTGGATTAGATTTTCTTTGCCTCCCTCTTTTTCCTTTTGTCTTTTGGGGAATGGGGGATTATTGCATACATATATATTGCATTAATCGTATGTTGCAATGATGTGTTGTCTGAACCTTGCTTTCAAAGCATGAAAAACTTCCTAAAGGTAACTGTTGTTCCTTACTTGCCCTTGTACAACCATTCATTTGTTAATTAGACGCTCCCATTATGATAGCCAGTCTAATTCAAGAGTCTTCTAGCAGCCCCTCCATTAATAGGGGAGGGGCTATCTGATTCCCTTCCACTACTCTAGTTTTTCCTTGAATCTTGGATGTACGGATTTACAACATTTTTCAAGACAAAACCTCGCTAAGTTTATAATCAAGAAAGTATCAAGATTCCTTTTCTTACATTTGTTTTTGCTAGAGAAAAATTTTTCGAGTTATATGAGCAAAACAGAATATAGGGTTCCAAGTTTTTTGTTGATCAAGCAACAACCTGATTTGAACCGGGGAATAAGGGATTTGCAATCCCTCGCCTTACTGGTTGGCCATGTCACCAAAGGTTAGAAACAAAAAAAATGAGAGTATCCCCTTTTTAGTTATAGATTGGAACCATACCTTCAATTAGTTATAGTATCTCAAGTAAAAAATTAGTATTGTTCTTTTTTTCAATAAAAAAAAATTTCTTAATTTGATTTATATTATATTATAATAATATAACAACAATTATGATTCTATGTAAACCCCAGAACAAAAGTTATTACACAGCTATAGTTATCTAATAATGTATTTCATCTATCTAGATATGATGTCCATAGGGAATTAGCAAAAAATTATCATGTTTCAATTTTTCATTGAATAGATTAAAATTAAAGAAAAATAGAATTTTTCATAGAGCACGTTGTGTGTTTTCTCCACTAGAGTTCTATAATGGAATAAAAAAAAGGAAAGAATATAAATAGAAATGCTATATCTGCGCATGTTTAATAAATACAAGCCTCTTTTTGTGCACACTTCAATCATATTCTAAATATTCTATTAAAAAATAAAAAACTAAAAAGTTGGTGAACTAAAAAGTTGGTGAAACGTCTCTGCAAATCATTTTTTGAACAATGGAATCTATGGAAAAGTTAAGTTTTAGAAAAATCAACTCTCTACCTATATATATTTTATGATTATTTTTTCTTTATCTAAATGAATATATAAAATTAGGAATTCATTTTATTTTTTTAGTATTCAATTGGATTGGAATATGTAATATCATAATAATGGTAGCAATGGAATTATTATTATTATTATTATTATTATTGATATTCTATACAAAACTCCATTCGGCTAAATGGCTATCATATTGACTATACTAAGGCCTTTTTTTGTAACTGATAGATTCATAAGTTTTTCCTTAATTCACTCTTACATGGATTATTGAAAATTAAAAGTATATCAAAATGAAATATCTAATAAATTGATTAATTCAAAATTTTCAAATTAGCGATTTTTTTTATTCCTGAATATCCAACTCACTAATTAATTCTTTATAGTGTATTTTATTTTTCTTTGATAAATAAGATAGTAGCCATTAATGTTTTCCTATAATTTTACGTAGACCTTTTTGAGGTAAGTAATTTTTTTTGTGCAATTCCTAATTTGAGGTAAATCTTTGTATCTTATTTGTGAAACTAATTAGTTGAAATTCAATGAACTCCTTGTTTTCTTTTTTCTCCCCTTGAAAATTAACTGAGATCCATGAATGAATTTTTTTATCATAAAACAAAATTTTCTCGCTTCTTTTTGAATGTGAATTTTAATAATGAGTAATAATAATACTTGTCGTAACGGTTTTGGGACCGTCAGACGTAAAAACGGAGTTTTAAAATCGAGAAAAATAAAAAGGGAGTCGTCACCAATCTTTGTTAGGGTGTGATTGATCACCAAAAAGTTTATCTTTTTAATAAAATTATAAAAACGAGTTTAAAGTTTATAAAAAAGATAAATTTCGGTCTACGAAAAATCAAGTTGGGTCCGAGAGTCGGTTACGCGTGGGGAAATATTAGCACCCACACAACGCTCATAAATTGGTACCATTTAATTATGCATTATTTTCAACGTTGAATAAAAATAGTTTTAATTTAAAATTTAACATTAATTCCCTTCATTTAAAAATATTTTTGCTAAAATTTTTATTTAGGAATATTGAGAAAATCTTTAAGTTAAACAATTATCTTAAAATTCTCCAATATCTAGGTAGAATTTGAAATAACTCTTTTCGCTTAAGATTTAACATAATAATCCTTAAAATGAAATAACATTATTTATAAAAAATTGTTAGTAACTCTCCAACATCTAGACAGAGTATCAAGAATTATTTCTTTTGGAATGTTATTTTTATTTTATTGTATAATATCACAAAAATATATATTTTTAAAAGTATTATTCCTTTTTTTTTACTATAAAATATTTTATCATCGAACAACAAATTAAAGAGAGAATAATGTAATCGATTATCGATGATAACATGCTAACGTATGTATGCTAATGAATGTCATTTATAATGAAATGCAATTTAAGAGTTTGATTCTTAAGTATAATGAGACCACCCCGACTCTCCAACATTTAGGCAGAGCTTAGGTGCGACTATTTATATTTAAGATCCCAATTTTATTATACCTTTATTTATTAATCTTATAATTAATGTGAATTACGAACTCGTGTGAAAAGACTTAGCGAAGTAAAATTTTCTAAATACTTCATCATCTAGGCGATATTCAGAAACAAATTGCTTTAAATAGAAATTTCACACGCGTCCTTAGGATTTTTAGGACTTTGGATTTCAGGGATTTTGGATTTTTGGGAGTTTGGATTTCAGGGATTTTGAAAATTAAAAATTAGTATTTAAGGTTTAAGTAAAACACGAATATCTCTAAAAATCCCCATCATCTAGGCAGATTTCGGAGCAGGTTCAATTTTTATAATTTTTGAAAACTAATTAAAATTTCTTATATTTTAATTTTTTATGAAAATTTATTAATAATAATTCCGTGAAATTATTTATTTAGAAAAATATTTTATTCCTTCAAACATCTAGGCAGAAAAAATAAAAAATTATTTATTTTTTTAAAGCATTCTTAATATATTTTTAATTATTAAATTTGTTTTTAATTTATTATTATTAAAAAATTAAACATTTATTTTAACAAATTTATAAATTTATGCATATATTTAAAATAACAAAAATAATAATATAAAAAAATTAAAAAATTTCAAAATTTTTTACCTGAACCGGACCGGTCAACGGTCCGGTCAACGACCGGTTCGGATGGACCAAAAAGAGATCGGTTCGGCTCGCGGTTCAGTAGAACCGGCTGAGGAGCGGTTCGTTCCGGTTTGATTGAACCGGCTCAGAGCTGTTGGAGGAAACGGGTCAGCGGGTCGTTGCGCGGATTCGAGTCGGGTCATGGGCTTGCGGATCCTCCTGGTCCAGACGTCGTCGTTTTGGCTATTTGTTCCCCTATAAAGGACCCCTGTTTTTTTTTTCAGCTCATTCTGTTTGTTTCAGAAAAAAACGGGGAGAGAGGGGGAGAGAGAAAGCTCTGAGGAAGAGCTCCGTCCGGTCGCCGGACCACCGCGCCGGCCGCTGCCTGGGTAGCCGCCGGCGGTGGTAGGAAATTTCAAAAGTGACCAGGAGGTTCCTTTCGACGCGATCTTTTCAGATCTGGTCTCTTCTTCGCCGAAAACGACCCCGATCGACGTAGATCGGGGTTCTAAGTTTTCTGTTCTTCTTCCTTTTTTTTACTTTTTTTTTTTTTTTATAAAATACTCAAACTAATAACCTTGCTTTTCTTGTTGCAGGTACCTCCTTGGCGCTGGGTTCCTCGCCGATTCGGCGAGGACTGTGTTATTTTTTCGTTTCTGTTTTTTTTTTTTTTTTTTTCGGTTGGTGTAGTTTCTGT
>NW_019168126.1:367450-424845 GCF_002303985.1 Durio zibethinus
TCCGCGAAATTAATTTATTTAGAAAAATTATTTTTATTCCTTCCAACATTTAGGCAGGGAAAATAATAAAAATTATTTATTTTTTTTAAAGCATTTTAATATATTTTTAATTATTATTTGTTTTTAATTTATTATTATTAAAACAATTAAACATTTATTTTAACAAATTTATAAATTTATCATATATTTAAAATAACAAAAATAATAATATAAAAAAAATTCAAAAATATTTTTACCTGAATCGGACCGGTCAACGACCGGTTCGGATGGACCGAAAAGAGATCGGTTCGGCTCGCGGTTCAGTAGAACCGGTTGAGGAGCGGTTCATTCCGGTTTGATTGAACCGGATCAGAGCTGTGGGAGGTAACGGGTCAGCGGGTCGTTACGTGGATCCGGGTCGGGTCATGGGGCGTGCGGATCCTCCTGGTCCAGACGTCGTCGTTTTGGCTATTTGTTCCCCTTACCCCTATTTTTTTTTTTTCAGCTCATTCTGTTTGTTTCAGAAAAAAAACGGGGAGAGAGAAAGCTCTGAGGAAGAGCTCCGTCCGACCGCCGGACCACCCAGCCGGCCGCCGCCTGGGTCGCCGCCGGCGGTGGTAGGAAATTTCAAAAGTGACCAGGAGGTTCCTTTCGATGCGATCTTTTCAGATCTGGTCTCCTCTTCGCCGAAAACGACCCCGATCGACGTAGATCGGGGTTCTAAGTTTTCTGTTCTTTTTCTTTTTTTTTACTTTTTCTTTTTTTATAAAATACTCAAACTAATAACCTTGCTTTTCTTGTTGCAGGTACCTCCTTGGCGCTGGGTTCCTCGCCGAATCGGCGAGGACTGTGTTATTTTTTCGTTTCTGTTTTTCTTTTTTTTTTTTCGGTTGGTGTAGTTTCTGTTTGGGTATTTTGGGTGTTTGGGAGTGTTTTGAGGGAGGGGTAGCTCGTTTGGTGATTTTTGGTAGGGATGAAGTGAACGGGTTCCTATGCGTTCGAGAGAGATTTCGGAAAAGGAGGGATTCGAGGGAGAGGTTTCAGAAAAGGGAATTTTTAGAGCAAGGTTGAATGGGGATTCCAGCCAGCTTCCTCCTTCTTGAAGGGGAAGTGGCTGGAGATTTTTAAAGGCTTAAATTAGGGGGATCTAGGTGGCTGTAGGGTAGTTGGTTGGTGGCTGTAGGGTGGCTGGTCGGGTAGTTGGTCGGAGGCTGGTGACAGCGGCGCCGTACCAACTCCCTGATTTCTGTCTTATTCTGTTTCTTTTGTTTGTTTTTTTTTTTTTTTGTTTTGTTTATTAATAATTTTTTTATTAAAAATATTATTATTATTATTAAAACAGTAGACCCGGACAAAATCGGTGTCTACAATACTAGTCATTTTGATATGCACAATGATTTTAAGTTCGTTATGAACTTTATGATTTTTTCAAATAATGTTAATCAATCTGTTTTTCAATTTCATTTGTATAGGAATACAAAAGAGAGTTTTAGAGTTCAAATAAGAGGCTGTTGTTGATTCATTTGTTGATCTAATTGATATGTATGTGATTAAATTAGTATTATGTATCAGAATGCTATGTAAGACAATCCTTGTGCCCCGTCTCTTTGTTTTATATACCTGATGGACCAAATACATAATATATAGGAAAATATACCATTAACGAATTTTCAACTGTGGATACATGTCTATCCTTACCATACAGAAACAAATGCTATTAATAAGCCAATTATGTTATATTATAAAGCAGTTTTTTTTTTTTTTTTTTGTGGCTTTACACATACCTTAGTTGCAATAACTCCTCTTGCCCTGGTAGGTCTGAAGTTCAAATGCTCTCCCACAAATTATTAACTATTAAAAGAAGATGCAAATATTTGGATCTGCTTAAAAAATTTGTGTTCAAATGATGCTCAAGTCAAATTTAATTTAACAAGTATTCTAGATTATAGTTTCTGATTTTTATAAGGTTATATACTTGTTTCATACTTAGGATGGTGTTTTACGTTGTACTTAGGGGATTCTTATTATATTATGTCGAGACCTTGTGGTATATGCCAAACAGGATAAAAATTTTGCTTGGTAGTCTCAATTTGCTTTCGTTATATCTTTTGTAAGTTCATATTCTCGTGATGTTATTACTGAAAGGATTAAATGTTCCTTGCAGGCATATTGAAATTTGAGATTGTGGCTTTTTAAATGATAGGAAGGCGGCGCCTGGGATTTCTGTTGGGTTAAGGATGGAGAATTGCATGTTACCGTACCAGAATTTATTTGTTGATTATATAGCTTTTTATATTGATCTTATTGATTTGATGGTGAAATGGAATGGGATGATATAGTGACAGGCCATGCAACAATTAAGTAATAGTTTTTGTGATTGATCCATTGTCCCATTTCTATGTTGGTGTTTCTTTCTCTGAAACTCTTGGCTTGAAACTGGTGATTACTTCAATTTTGAACCTTTTCTTTCTGCATTGTGATAATTATTGGATTTTGAAGTGCAAATGCTATCTAAAGTTGTTTGATTCTCCTTTGAACTCACTGGCTGAAGAAGAGGATGACACATCAAAGACTCCTTCTCAGAAAAAGAAAATGAAGAAGCAGAGGAAGGTGGAACGAGCTAAGAAAGTATATCAGCTTGTTTTGGTGATTCTTGGCTAACACTCTCTTTGATGATTTCATTCTGATGCCGTGTATTATTTTAAGAGGCAGAGGAGAAAAATGAAGAATCAAGTTCTAGTGGCATCTCTAAGTCTGGGAAACGACATGTTAAACCTGTAGATCCTTATCCTTTTGGAGAAAAATTATTGAAGGTTACCTATTATTATCTTTTCCCTGTGCTTTAGATTCCTGATTAAAGTCCTCGTGCTGTAAAAATGTGTTACGCTAATGCCTATTAAGCTAAGACTGTTTAATCTGTATTTTTTTTTTCAGACAGAGTATCCCTTGTCAGAAGCAACGAAGTACTTGAATTTGCTTCAGAAGAACTCACCTGATTCTTTGGAGACGCACTTACTTTCTGTTGAAGTAAATATGAGAAAGCAGAAGATTTTGCTTGCCTTTCAGGTATTATATTTTCCAAGAATTGAACATGAGATGTGTTTCTTGTTCTTTTTGTGTTTGGTCAACTAGAACTGATATTTAATTGTCAGCTAGTGATTTGTGAGGAAGCCCCTTCTCTTGTTTTCTCCTCTCTTTTTTCACTTTCTGCCTGTGGATATGTTCTTGAAATAAAGAAACTGTACCGTTTAACCAAACATCCTTTTCTTATTGCTCTACTCACTCAATGAATTTATGTGTGAATTAGATAGTTTGCACGACATATCTTTGAGTTGTAGAACAATGGTTTTGTGCAGTAGTACTTTTACTATTTCATGAGCTCATATTAGTACGTTTGTCTTGGTTTTATTTTGTTTTCCTGAAGGCTGTAAAGCAACTGCTAAGGCTGGATGCTGAGAATCCAGATTCACATCGCTGCTTGGTATGTAACATCTGCCCTACCATATTTGTGCACTGCCATGCACAACTGCATTCTTTTCTGTTCTTAGATACAAAGATCATGTAATCTTTACAATGCTTATTTGAATTTAATCTAATGCAGATTAAATTTTTCCATAAATTGGGCTCAATGCCTGCTCCATTAACTGATGCTGAAAAACTTGTTTGGAGTGTCTTAGAAGCTGAGCGTCCATCCATCAGGTTCTCTTTGAAATGGTTTTATGATAGCTATTCCCCCTACTAGAATTTTGTTGTGTTACTGTTACTATTATTATTTTGATCCCTGATGCATTAAATCCCTTTATTTTCTCTTTCCGCAGTCAATTGCAGGAGAAAACTCTTAGTGAGGCGAACAAAGTTTTCCTTGGTAAACATGAAGGAAGGTATTACGACCTTTACATAACATGATGCATTTTAGGTTCCTTGAGGTAGGTTGTATAATCATGCAAATTTCACTTTTTGGTTCTGCAGAATCTTTGATGCATATAGTGGCAGTTGCAGAAATGTTATATACCTTGGAGCAGACCAAGAAACTTGAGGCTGTTAAGTAGAGAATTAGTTGGTGGAGGACAAATTGGAATGTGTGAGGAATTTGGAGACCTTCTGAAGGTTTGATTTCTACCATCTTAATTTTATTTAAATTTTTTTACTTCAAATAATGCCCGATTTGATTTTTTTCTATTTTTTTCTGATGATAAAATGTGTTCTCGTTATAGACTGTAGATAATGATATTGCTAGTGTAAACTGTTTTATTATGTCTTAGCTGTTAGTCATATTAATTTGATTTTCTGTTTGGTATTTTTTTTTAATGAGCTCCAAATGGTACCTTGGGATGTTCTGTTCATTATATTTACTCTGGATTTCCTCTCTCTCTTATTTATAGAATCACATGATGCAAATCCAACGAAAACCTTACTTTTTTGTAGAGCTATCAAGCTTTCTCCCCTTTTCTAGAGAGAGGAGGGGCGGCTATTTTTACAAATACTCTTGTAGGGATCTTGTTTTTCTTGATGGCTTGATAAGAAATTATGTGACAAAAATCTAGTGATGTGGTTCTACAATAGACACAGTCCATTCGATGGCTTGTGATATTCTTAAATAATCTAGAAATAGATAGTTGTGGTATTATGCTGAAATACTTCATTGATGTCTTGATGTGACAATAGTAAGAACTCTAGGTGGTTAAAATTATGCTTTCATATGCTTCACCCCTAGAGAGTTGACATGGTGGCTAATTCTTTTATTAGTGGCTATCTTTAGCTCATTCTTTTAGTTAAACTGACTTTCCTATTTAAAAACCTTTTGACGATGGGCCAGGTTATGGCATGATTGAAATAAAGTGTCAAACTCTAGAGCTTTTGGAATTTGACTCATGCAGTGAGGATGTATTTAAATTGTTTTCTTCCTGTAACTCACATTTGTAATGTATTCATTCATGAGAATTGTAATTATTGCTGTTACAATGTGCATCATTATTGCCAATAAATGCTACTTCCTTTATGATGTGTGATGAATGTTCTAGGACTTATATTAAAACTTTGTTTTCTCAATTTTTAGAGGATACCACTTGATTTACTGCAAGGAAACAAATTTCGTAAAGCGGCAATTGATTGCATTAAGCCTTTTCTAGCCTTTATATACAGGTGAGTGTTTTTTTTTTTTTTTTATTAGTTTGATTGGTGTTTTTTAGTTTGACTGGCTATTGTTTCTTGATCTTTTGGAGAAGTTCTTGGAATTTTCTTGAAGCTGGGTCTATGTGTATATTATTTACTTCTCTTTGGTGACAGAGTCGGATACTGAAACATGTTGGTGATTTGGTAGCTGTGGCTTCATTGACAGATGAAGCTAGGTGTATGGATCTTGCAGATCGCTATGTAAACAGTTAATCTGTGAAGCGAATGTTGCAGTCTGATCAGGTTCTAAGGTTTCCCCACTTCATCTTTTGTCATAGTTAATATTTGTCACTAAATTTCTTTCGGTATTATTGTACTGTTCACAAGCTTTTTCTACTTTTGAAGGTGGCTTTGGCAGGAAAAACTGCTGTTTTGTTCACGAAAGATGGGGGCCAGCACAACAACCTTCATGACATGCAGTGCATGTGGTATGTTTTTGTTTATTACCTTCCACATGTTGTTGTCTCTAATTATAATTTGGGTACACCTACTGAGTGTTATCCATCTTTTGAAGGTATGAACTTGCTTCTGATGAAAGTTACTTTCGACATGGTGATTTTGGACGGGCCCTAGAGAAATTTATAGCTGTGGAGAAGCACTATGCTGATATTACTGAAGATCAATTTGATTTCCATTCTTATTGTTTGCGGAAAATGGCACCACGTGCATATGTTGGAAAGCTAAAATTGAAAGATTGGTTGCATTCACATGCTTATTTTCACAAAGTAGCAGCTGGAGCCATTAGGTGAACATTTTTGTTAGGATCTGCAGCCTTTTCAATGATTTGCAATAGACTTATTCTGTTTGGTTGTGGCCTGTACGTGTAAAATGCTATGCAAGCTCTGTTGTCTACTTGTCTGGGTGCTTTTAGCGTCTGTCACCTATTGTTGATCAACACATGCATGTGATGCTTCCTTTTGGGTTAGATTCCTCTTTGCCTCCCTCTTTTTCCCTTTGTCTTTTGGGGAATGGGGGATTATTGCATACATATATGTTGCATTAATCATATGTTGCAATGATGTGTTGTCTGAACCTTGCTTTCAAAGCATGAAAAACTTCCTAAAGGTAACTGTTGTTCATTACTTACCCTTGTACAACTATTCATTTGTTAATAATTAGACACTCCCATTATGATATCCAATCTAATTGAAGACTCTTCTAGCAGCCCCTCCATTAATAGGAGAGGGGATATCATATCAAGATTTCTGATTCCCCTCTCCTACTCTAACTTTTCCTTGAATCCTAGATGAAAGGATTTACAACATTTTTGAAGACAAAACTTTGCTAAGTTTATAGTCAAGAAAGTATCAAGAGTCCTTTTCTTGCACTTGTTTTTGCTAGAGAAAATTTTTTGAGTCATATGAGCAAAGCAGAATATAGGGTTCCAAGTTTTTTGTTGATCAAGCAAGAACCTGATTTGAAACGGGGAATAAGGGATTTGCAATCCCCCGCCTTACTGGTTAGCCATGTCACCAAAGGTTAGAAACCAAAAAGAATGAGTGTATCCCCTTTATAACTTTAGTTATAGATTGGATCCATACCTTCAATTAGTTATAGTATCTCAAATAAAAAAATTAGTATTGTTCTTTTTTTCTTTCAATAAAAAAAATTCTTAATTTGATTTATATTATAATGTAATAATATAACAACAATTATGAGTCTAGGTAAACCCCATGAACGAAAGTTATTGCACGGCAAAAAATTCAAACCCACAATGAAAAACACTTAGGTTTTTTGTTCTTTCATCCTATCTTATGAAAAATGAATTTTTACGAGTATCACATTTGCATTTTCATTGATTTATGAATGGTGAGTGTTTTTGATTTCATTTTGTGTCTTTGTCATCTATTGTCTTGCTTATAAGTACTGAAAGTTAAGGTACCCATTGCTGTACTAGTAGTCACATCATTTGAAGATTTTATATTGGTTAATGAGGTAAATAAAATAGAATTAATTTGCTATTGGAAAAATTACAAATTCATGCACATGTTTAGCTCAAGAATCAGAGATTTAGTTAAATATATGAACGGTTGATTAGGAGACCTGTTGTGTAATATAAAAGATTCTTGTACTGAGTGCTCAAATGACAGTTAAGTCCTGAAAGTAGCCTCATTTGTGTAAAAAATGCTGAATCCTAAAGGCTAGGAACATTTTTCAAATGACTCTTCTTGGTTTCTCATCCTTCATTGGCAGGATTGAGGCTGAGTAATGATCCTTTTTATGAGGGAAGATTATACAAAAGGCTGTTTAGAAAGCTTTCTCCAAATTGCTATAAAAACCAACCATCATAGCAAAACGGCAGTGTCTGTGTTTCTTCATTTTTGGGTTCTTCCACACACTGAAATAACCTTTGCATATTAACAGGAGCTGACCTCAACCTCTGGACCTTGTGATCCTTTATGTTGAGTTGATGAAGCTAGCTCGTTAGATTTCGAAGTTACTTAACAGCCAAAGACTAATTTGTTGAAAACTATTGGTGTTTTCACAGCAGCTTTAACAGGGACTGTGGCAATTAACCTATCATGGGTTACCAACATCCAGGTTTATCTTTAATTTCTTGTGCAATCCTTTCTTTGTAGGTTGTAATCATTTTTTCATCTTTGGCCAATATTTTGTATATTCTTGTATTATCCACAGAAGCCTTTCTTAATTTGATCTAATTTCATAATGCATATTTCTATGGCATTGCTTTTTGTAATAGGATATGCAGGCATTATCTTTGAAGAATTTCTAGCCTTCAATAAAAGTGGAATAGATTGTTGATGGCTGTGAGTTTATGGGTGGTAAGGAGCATAGGGGTAAGAATGATTCTCAGGTGTTTAGGATTGGACTGTGTTTTTCTGCTGTCCCTCTTCTTTTAAGCATTATCTTTGACATGCATTGTGGTTGAATGCTTAAAAGGAAGATTATTTCTTTTTGCTGGATTCTTTGAAATTCTAAATATATGTTGTCATAGGCTCTCAGTTAGTGTCTTTCTCATTGAGATTGTGTCTTGATTCTTCTTGTTTCATTTTTAAACTTTTACATAAATTAGGGCTTTGTAACTTTACTTTGAAAAATTCCCTTGGGTTGTGATGTGATGGTCTGTTTGAAACTTGATGCGTTGTGTCGTCCAAGAATGAATTGCAGGGGAATTATGGATTCTAAATTTGTATGGCTGTGTGTAGGATTTAAGGATTAAAAATGTGTGGCTCTGTGTGTATGGGAGTTTTCTTGTTTTTCTCTCTGTGGCATGACAGAGAGAAAAACTTTTTATTGTGGTTTCACTGGCTTGGCTTTTTTAGTTATTGATGATGTCAAACTTTTTATTGTGGTTGCATCTAATTTGATTAAGTTGTTTGAGAATGCATTAGGAGAATGTTACTGCAAAAGAAATTCCTGGGTTGTGGTTTCTTCATTCATGAGTGTGCCTAGTTGTCATTTGTTTGTCTCTTTGAAGCTTAATTGGCTATGTGCTCTAAGCATACCTTGCAGGATAGAAGGAATTAAAGTTTCAAAATTTCTATGTCTGTGTGTTTGTTGGTTTTATTCTGTGTGTTTGTTGGTTTTATTTTGCAAGTTGGCTTTTAGATTTCATTCCCATAGCTTCTGGTTAATGTCTAATTTTTTGTTGTAGTGCTTTTGATTTGCTGGAGTTTGATTTGAACTTCAATTAATATTTGATCTCTTATGCTTTAACATTCCATTTAAATTTTAGTTTTATCTTTTGTGTACAGATTGTAGTTTTGTAAACTTTTCTTAATTGTGGTTGCATTTAGTAGTCTATACGGAAATTAGTTGATCGTGTACTTCGAACACGATTTGCTAGAGAGAGGAATTAGAGATTGTACAGCAGTGTACTCCAAATTTGTATGGTTGAGTTTTTTATTTTTTATTTTTTTATTTTGCTAGTTCAACTCTGTTGCATGACAAATTGTAATCTTAGGTTTAATTTCAAAAACTTAATCCAGCCTCGCATTGAGGATGAGTGCTTACAATGAAGAGTACCTCTTTTTTCTTGTGTTGTGTTTGATTTTTCTTGTTTTGCTGATTTCACTTTACTTTGTTGCATGATTGATTACTTTCTTAAGATTAATTTCATAAACTTAAATCTAGTTAAGCATTGAGATGGAAGATTGCCTCTTTCTTATTGGATTCTTTGAAAGTCTATGATCTTGCATAGAATTTTTGTTGTATTGTATGGTAACTTTCGATGATAATTGTACTTGTTTTAGTACATTTCAGATCATGAAGAGTTTGATTAAAGTTGCTAAAATTCTGTGTTTCTGATTATAATATAGACTTTGTTTTCTTAAGTAACACTGTTATTATTGGAAGCATCCTGACTTATGATGTGGTTGGTGGCTGTTGTTTTTTAACTTTGGTATATAATTGTTGTATATTTATGTTGAGATGCAAAACTACCTCTTATCTTTGGCCTTTCATTATAATCTTTTTTTGTTAAGGTTTTGTTGCTTTAGTTTTAATTTCTCTTTAGGTTTTTAAAGGCCTTTTACTTTCGTATCTTTGGGTTTTCGAGTTAAAACATTTATAATATCTGATTTGTGAGCAATGGATGTTATTAGGTTTATTTTGCAGGCAATCTTTGCCTTGAATCTTTCTGCTTGAGCAATGAAGTTCAAGTTTGATTGTCTTTATTTCTAAAATAGCATTGTTCTTTATACATGTGGCATGTTGCTTGTGTTTAACTTAAATGCAGCATTGTTCTTTATATATGTGGCATGTTGTTTATGTTTAACTTAAATGCATATCACCTTATTATTAAGCATTGTTGAATGAGACTTTGACTTCATTAAAAATGGAAGGTGTTATGTGTATGTATACTAATTAGATATCTAATTAAGATTCTCTTGTATTTTATCTTGAAATTTATTTTTATTTATCGTGTAATTTATGTAATTAACAAAATTATATTATATAATATTTATTTTTTATTTAATACAATTTCGATTATTTTTTTTATTGCTTATTATTTTATTTATTATTTTGGATTGTATAATATTTATCTTTTATTAAGAGATAATAATTATTTTATTTAATATATATTTTTTTTATTTTTGATTTTCTTATTTTTTATATTTTTATTGTATTTTTGTTAATCTTTTTTGTTTTTCATTAACTTTTTTCTTTTAAAATTTTTTTTTACTTATTTTTTTATGTGTTTTCATTTTTTTTTGTTTTCACTTTTTTCTTTGTTTTAAAATTTTTTACAAAACTTTTCTTTTTATTTTATTTCATATTTTCGCCTCTTCATTTTTTATTTTTTCTTGTTTTTCTAATTTTTTTGACAGTTTTTTTTATTTCTTGTTTCCATTTTTTTTTACACTTCCTTGAATTTTTTATTTTTCATAAATCTTTTCTTTTTATTTTTATTCTTTTCTTAATTTTTTTACAAATTTTTTTTTTATTTCTTATTTTCATTTTTAAATTCTTATAATTTTTTTTGTTGCATTTTCTTCTTTTGTTTTCATTTTTATTTGGCATTAACTTTTCTCTTATTTATTTTTTTGTCTTTGATTTTTTATATTATTTTTATATTATTTTTTTATATGTTTTTTAATTTTTTTAATTTTTTTAATTTTTCCATTTCATTTCATTTTTGTATTTTTGTATTTTTGATTTTCTTATATTTTTATCGCATTTTTCTTTATTTTATATTTTATATTTTATATATTTTTTTTATTTATCTTTTTTGTTTTGCTTTAATATTTTTTTTCTTATTTTATTTTTATTTTTATTTGTTATTTCTTTCTTTATTTATATTTTCATAAATTTTTATCATGTTTTTTATTTTTTTTATCTTTCTATTTTTTTTTATTTATCATTATTGGTTATTTTTCGTTTTATTTTTATAATTTTTCATTAACTCTTTTTCCTTTTTCCTTTTAAATTTTTCATTTTTTTACTTATCTTTTCATGTGTTTTATATATTTTTTTGTTTTCACATTTTTCTTTGTTTTAAAAATTTCTACAAAACTGTTTTATCTTTTTATTTTATTTCATATTTTTGCCTTTTCATTTTTTATTTTTTCTTGTTTTTCTAATTTTTTTCACAAAATTCTTTTTATTTCTTGTTTTCATTTTTTTTATACTTCTTTGGATTTTTTTTCTCATAAATCTTGTCTTTTCATTTTTATTCTTTTCTTTTTTATCTAACAAATTTCTTTTTATTTCTTATATTCATTTTTAAATTCTTATAGTTTTTTTATTTCATTTTCTTCTTTTGTTTTAATTTTTATTTTGCATTAACTTTTCTCATTTTTAATTTTTTGTCTTTGATTTTTTATATTGTTTTCTTATTATTTCTTATGTTTTTCATTTTTTTTGTATTTTTTTCTATTTTCTCATTTCATTTCATTTTATTTTTTATTTTTGATTTTCTTACTTCTTATATTTTTTATTGCATTTTTGTTTATTTTATATTTTATATTTTATTGTATTTTATCTATCTTTTTTGCTTTGCTTTAATATTTTTTTTCTTATTTTATTTTTATTTTTTATTTTGGTTTATTTTTATTTTCTTTCTTTATTTATATTTTCATAAATTTTTAACATGTTTTTTATTTATTTATTTTTCTATCTTTTTTTTTTTTTTTTTATCGTTGGTTATTTTCAATTTTATTTTTATAATTTTTCATTAACTCTTTTTCTTTTTTTCTTTTAAATTTTTTATTTTTTTACTTATCTTTTAATGTGCTTTCATATATTTTTTTTGTTTTCACATTTTTCTTTGTTTTAAAAATTTCTACAAAACTTTTTTATCTTTTTATTTTGTTTCATATTTTTGTCTATTCATTTTTTATTTTTTCTTGTTTCATATATTTTTGCTTTTTTATTTTTTATTTTTTCTTGGTTTTTTAATAATTTTCACAAAATTCTTTTTATTTCTTGTTTCTATTTTTTTTTATACTTCCTAGGATTTTTTTTTTCATAAATCTTGTCTTTTCATTTTTATTCTTTTCTTAATTCTTTTACAAATTTCTTTTTATTTCATATTTTCATTTTTAAATAAATAATAGTTTTTTTTTGTTGCATTTTCTTCTTTTGTTTTCATTTTTAGTTTTTTGGCTTAGATTTTTTATATTGTTTTCTTATTATTTTTTATATGTTTTTCCATTTTTTTTATTTTTTTTCTATTTTTTCATTTCATTTCATTTGTCTTTTTTAATTTTTAATTTTTGATTTTCTTACTTATATTTTTTATCGCATTTTTGTTTGTTTTATATTTTATATTTTTTGTATTTTATTTATATTTTTTGTTTTGCTTTAATATTTCTTTCTTATTTTATTTTTAATTTTAATCTCTTTCTTTATTTATATTTTCATAAATTTTTATCATGTTTTTAATTTTTTTATTTTTCTATCTTTTTTTTTTATTTATCGTTGTTGGTTATTTTTTGTTTTATTTTTGTAATTTTTCATTAACTCTTTTTCCTTTTTCTTTTAAATTTTTCACTTTTTTACTTATCTTTTCATGTGCTTTCATATTTTTTTTTTTGTTTTCACATTTTTCTTTGTTTTAAAAATTTCTATAAAACTATTTTATCTTTTTATTTTGTTTCATATTTTTGCCTTTTCATTTTTTCTTTTTTCTTGTGTTTCTAATTTTTTTCACAAAATTCTTTTTATTTCTTGTTTCCATTATTTTTATACTTCTTAGGATTTTTTTTTCATAAATTTTGTCTTTTCATTTTTATTCTTTTCTTAATTCTTTTACAAATTTCTTTTTATTTCTTGTTTTCATTTTTAAATTCTTATAGTTTTTTTTTGTTGCATTTTCTTCTTTTGTTTTCATTTTTAATTTTTTGGCTTTGATTTTTTATATTGTTTTCTTATTATTTTTTATATGTTTTTCAATTTTTTGTATTTTTTTATATTTTCTCATTTCATTTCATTCTTTCTTTTTTTATTTTTTATTTTTGATTTTCTTACTTCTTATATTTTTTATCGTATTTTTGTTTATTTTATATTTTATATTTTTTTGTATTTTATTTATCTTTTTTGTTTTACTTTAATATTTTTTTCTTATTTTATTTTTGTTTTTTTTCTTTTTTTATTTATATTTTAATAAATTTTTATCATGTTTTTTTTAATTTTTCTATCTTTTTTTTTTATTTATCGTTGTTGGTTATTTTTTCTTTTATTTTTATAATTTTTCATTAACTCTTTCTTCTTTTTCCTTTTAAATTTTTCATTTTTTTACTTATCTTTTCATGTGCTTTCATATTTTTTTTTGTTTCCACATTTTTCTTTGTTTTAAAAATATCTACAAAACTTTTTTTTCTTTTTATTTTGTTTCATATTTTTGCCTCTTCATTTTTTATTTTTCTTGTTTTTTTAATTTTTTTCACAAAATTCTTTTTATTTCTTGTTTCCATATTTTTTATACTTCTTTGGATTTTTTTTTCATAAATCTTTTCATTTTTATTCTTCTCTTAATTCTTTACAAATTTTTTTTTATTTCTTATTTTCATTTTTAAATTCTTATAGTTTTTTGTTGTTGCATTTTCTTCTTTTGTTTTCATTTTTAATTTGTATTAACTTTTCTCATTTTTAATTTTTTGTCTTTGATTTTTTATATTGTTTTTTTATTATTTTTTGTATGTTTTTCAATTTTTTGTTTTTTTTTTGTATGTTTTTCATTTCATTTCATTTTTCTCTTTTTTTTTTATTTTTGATTTTCTTACTTCTTATATTTTTTATCGCATTTTTATTTATTTTATATTATATATATTTTTTGTATTTTATTTATCTTTTTTGTTTTGCTTTAATATTTTTTTCTTATTTTATTTTTATTTTCATAAATTTTTATCATGTTTTTTATTTTTTATTTTTATTTATCGTTGTTGGTTATTTTTTGTTTTATTTTTATAATTTTTCATTAACTCTTTTTCCCTTTTCATTTTTTTACTTATCTTTTCATGTGCTTTCATATTTTTTTTTGCTTTCACATTTTTCTTTGTTTTAAAAATTTCTAGAAAACTTTTTCATCTTTTTATTTAATTTCATATTTTTGTCTCTTCATTTTTTATTTTTTCTTGTTTTTCTAATTTTTTTCACAAAATTCTTTTTATTTCTTGTTTCCATTTTTTTTTATACTTGGCTTTTTTTTTCATAAATCTTTTCATTTTTATTCTTTTCCTAATTCTTTTACAAATTTCTTTTTATTTCTTATTTTCATTTTTAAATTCTTATAGTTTTTTGTTGTTGCATTTTCTTCTTTTGTTTTCATTTTTAATTTGCATTAACTTTTCTCATTTTTAATTTTTTGTCTTTGATTTTTTATATTGTTTTTTTATTATTTTTTGTATGTTTTTCAATTTTTTGTTTTTTTTTTGTATTTTTTCATTTCATTTCATTTTTCTCTTTTTTTTTTTATTTTTGATTTTCTTACTTCTTATATTTTTTATCGCATTTTTGTTTATTTTATATTTTATATTTTTTTGTATTTTATTTATCTTTTTTGTTTTGCTTTAATATTTTTTTCTTATTTTATTTTTATTTTCACAAAATTCTTTTTATTTCTTGTTTCCATTTTTTTTTATACTTCGATTTTTTTTTCATAAATCTTTTCATTTTTATTCTTTTCCTAATTCTTTTACAAATTTCTTGTTATTTCTTATTTTCATTTTTAAATTCTTATAGTTGGTTGGTGGCTGTAGGGTGGCTGGTCGGGAGGCTGGTCGGGAGCTGGCGACAGCGGTGCCATACCAACTCCCTGATTTCTGTCTTATTCTGTTTCTTTTGTTTGTTTTTTTTTTGTTTTGTTTATTAATAAATTTTTTATTAAAAATATTATTATTATTATTAAAACAATAGACCCGGACAAAATCGATGTCTACAATACTAGTCATTTTGATATGCACAATGATTTTAAGTTCGTTATGAACTTTATGATTTTTTCAAATAATGTTAATCAATCTGTTTTTCAATTTCATTTGTATAGGAATACAAAAGAGAGTTTTAGAGTTCAAATAAGAGGCTGTTGTTGATTCATTTGTTGTTGATTCATTTGTTGATCTAATTGATATGTATGTGATTAAATTAGTATTATGTATCAGAATGCTATGTAAGACAATCCTTGTGCCCTGTCTCTTTGTTTTATATACCTGATGGACCAAATACATAATATATAGGAAAATGTACCATTAACGAATTTTCAACTGTGGATACATGTCTATCCTTACCATACAGAAACAAATGCTATTAATAAGCCAATTATGTTATATTATAAAGCAGTTTTTTTTTTTTTTTTGTGGCTTTACACATACCTTAGTTGCAATAACTCCTCTTGCCCTGGTAGGAGGTCTGAAGTTCAAATGCTCTCCCACAAATTATTAACTATTAAAAGAAGATGCAAATATTTGGATCTGCTTAAAAAATTTGTGTTCAAATGATGCTCAAGTCAAATTTAATTTAACAAGTATTCTAGATTATAGTTTCTGATTTTTATAAGGTTATATACTTGTTTCATACTTAGGATGGTGTTTTACGTTGTACTTATGGGATTCTTATTATATTATGTCGAGACCTTGTGGTATATGCCAAACAGGATAAAAATTTTGCTTGGTAGTCTCAATTTGCCTTCGTTATATCTTTTGTAAGTTCATATTCTCGTGATGTTATTACTGAAAGGATTAAATGTTCCTTGCAGGCATATTGAAATTTGAGATTGTGGCTTTTTAAATGATAGGAAGGCGGCGCCTGGGATTTCTGTTGGGTTAAGGATGGAGAATTGCATGTTACCGTACCAGAATTTATTTGTTGATTATATAGTTTTTATATTGATTTTATTGATTTGATGGTGAAATGGAATGGGATGATATAGTGACAGGCCATGCAACAATTAAGTAATAGTTTTTGTGATTGATCCATTGTCCCATTTCTATGTTGGTGTTTCTTTCTCTGAAACTCTTGGCTTGAAACTGGTGATTACTTCAATTTTGAACCTTTTCTTTCTGCATTGTGATAATTATTGGATTTTGAAGTGCAAATGCTATCTAAAGTTGTTTGATTCTCCTTTGAACTCACTGGCTGAAGAAGAGGATGACACATCAAAAACTCCTTCTCAGAAAAAGAAAATGAAGAAGTAGAGGAAGGTGGAACGAGCTAAGAAAGTATATCAGCTTGTTTTGGTGATTCTTGGCTAACACTCTCTTTGATGATTTCATTCTGATGCCGTGTATTATTTTAAGAGGCAGAGGAGAAAAATGAAGAATCAAGTTCTAGTGGCATCTCTAAGTCTGGGAAACGACATGTTAAACCTGTAGATCCTTATCCTTTTGGAGAAAAATTATTGAAGGTTACCTATTATTATCTTTTCCCTGTGCTTTAGATTCCTGATTAAAGTCCTCGTGCTGTAAAAATGTGTTACGCTAATGCCTATTAAGCTAAGACTGTTTAATCTGTATTTTTTTTTTTCAGACAGAGTATCCCTTGTCAGAAGCAACGAAGTACTTGAAGTTGCTTCAGAAGAACTCACCTGATTCTTTTATAGACGCACTTACTTTCTTTTGAAGTAAATATGAGAAAGCAGAAGATTTTGCTTGCCTTTCAGGTATTATATTTTCCAAGAATTGAACATGAGATGTGTTTCTTGTTCTTTTTGTGTTTGGTCAACTAGAACTGATATTTAATTGTCAGCTAGTGGTTTGTGAGGAAGCCCCTTTTCTTGTTTTCTCCTCTCTTTTTTCACTTTCTGCCTGTGGATATGTTCTTGAAATAAAGAAACTGTACCGTTTAACCAAACATCCTTTTCTTATTGCTCTACTCACTCAATGAATTTATGTGTGAATTAGATAGTTTGCACGACATATCTTTGAGTTGTAGAACAATGGTTTTGTGCAGTAGTACTTTTACTATTTCATGAGCTCATATTAGTACGTTTGTCTTGGTTTTATTTTGTTTTCCTGAAGGCTGTAAAGCAACTGCTAAGGCTGGATGCTGAGAATCCAGATTCACATCGCTGCTTGGTATGTAACATCTGCCCTACCATATTTGTGCACTGCCATGCACAACTGCATTCTTTTCTATTCTTAGATACAAAGATCATGTAATCTTTACAATGCTTATTTGAATTTAATCTAATGCAGATTAAATTTTTCCATAAATTGGGCTCAATGCCTGCTCCATTAACTGATGCTGAAAAACTTGTTTGGAGTGTCTTAGAAGCTGAGCGTCCATCCATCAGGTTCTCTTTGAAATGGTTTTATGATAGCTATTCCCCCTACTAGAATTTTGTTGTGTTACTGTTACTATTATTATTTTGATCCCTGATGCATTAAATCCCTTTATTTTCTCTTTCCGCAGTCAATTGCAGGAGAAAACTCTTAGTGAGGCGAACAAAGTTTTCCTTGGTAAACATGAAGGAAGGTATTACGACCTTTACATAACATGATGCATTTTAGGTTCCTTGAGGTAGGTTGTATAATCATGCAAATTTCACTTTTTGGTTCTGCAGAATCTTTGATGCATATAGTGGCAGTTGCAGAAATGTTATATACCTTGGAGCAGACCAAGAAACTTGAGGCTGTTAAGTAGAGAATTAGTTGGTGGAGGACAAATTGGAATGTGTGAGGAATTTGGAGACCTTCTGAAGGTTTGATTTCTACCATCTTAATTTTATTTAAATTTTTTTACTTCAAATAATGCCCGATTTGATTTTTTTCTATTTTTTTCTGATGATAAAATGTGTTCTCGTTATAGACTGTAGATAATGATATTGCTAGTGTAAACTGTTTTATTATGTCTTAGCTGTTAGTCATATTAATTTGATTTTCTGTTTGGTATTTTTTTTTAATGAGCTCCAAATGGTACCTTGGGATGTTCTGTTCATTATATTTACTCTGGATTTCCTCTCTCTCTTATTTATAGAATCACATGATGCAAATCCAACGAAAACCTTACTTTTTTGTAGAGCTATCAAGCTTTCTCCCCTTTTCTAGAGAGAGGAGGGGCGGCTATTTTTACAAATACTCTTGTAGGGATCTTGTTTTTCTTGATGGCTTGATAAGAAATTATGTGACAAAAATCTAGTGATGTGGTTCTACAATAGACACAGTCCATTCGATGGCTTGTGATATTCTTAAATAATCTAGAAATAGATAGTTGTGGTATTATGCTGAAATACTTCATTGATGTCTTGATGTGACAATAGTAAGAACTCTAGGTGGTTAAAATTATGCTTTCATATGCTTCACCCCTAGAGAGTTGACATGGTGGCTAATTCTTTTATTAGTGGCTATCTTTAGCTCATTCTTTTAGTTAAACTGACTTTCCTATTTAAAAACCTTTTGACGATGGGCCAGGTTATGGCATGATTGAAATAAAGTGTCAAACTCTAGAGCTTTTGGAATTTGACTCATGCAGTGAGGATGTATTTAAATTGTTTTCTTCCTGTAACTCACATTTGTAATGTATTCATTCATGAGAATTGTAATTATTGCTGTTACAATGTGCATCATTATTGCCAATAAATGCTACTTCCTTTATGATGTGTGATGAATGTTCTAGGACTTATATTAAAACTTTGTTTTCTCAATTTTTAGAGGATACCACTTGATTTACTGCAAGGAAACAAATTTCGTAAAGCGGCAATTGATTGCATTAAGCCTTTTCTAGCCTTTATATACAGGTGAGTGTTTTTTTTTTTTTTGTATTAGTTTGATTGGTGTTTTTTAGTTTGACTGGCTATTGTTTCTTGATCTTTTGGAGAAGTTCTTGGAATTTTCTTGAAGCTGGGTCTATGTGTATATTATTTACTTCTCTTTGGTGACAGAGTCGGATACTGAAACATGTTGGTGATTTGGTAGCTGTGGCTTCATTGACAGATGAAGCTAGGTGTATGGATCTTGCAGATCGCTATGTAAACAGTTAATCTGTGAAGCGAATGTTGCAGTCTGATCAGGTTCTAAGGTTTCCCCGCTTCATCTTTTGTCATAGTTAATATTTGTCACTAAATTTCTTTCGGTATTATTGTACTGTTCACAAGCTTTTTCTACTTTTGAAGGTGGCTTTGGCAGGAAAAACTGCTGTTTTGTTCACGAAAGATGGGGGCCAGCACAACAACCTTCATGACATGCAGTGCATGTGGTATGTTTTTGTTTATTACCTTCCACATGTTGTTGTCTCTAATTATAATTTGGGTACACCTACTGAGTGTTATCCATCTTTTGAAGGTATGAACTTGCTTCTGATGAAAGTTACTTTCGACATGGTGATTTTGGACGGGCCCTAGAGAAATTTATAGCTGTGGAGAAGCACTATGCTGATATTACTGAAGATCAATTTGATTTCCATTCTTATTGTTTGCGGAAAATGGCACCACGTGCATATGTTGGAAAGCTAAAATTTAAAGATTGGTTGCATTCACATGCTTATTTTCACAAAGTAGCAGCTGGAGCCATTAGGTGAACATTTTTGTTAGGATCTGCAGCCTTTTCAATGATTTGCAATAGACTTATTCTGTTTGGTTGTGGCCTGTACGTGTAAAATGCTATGCAAGCTCTGTTGTCTACTTGTCTGGGTGCTTTTAGCGTCTGTCACCTATTGTTGATCAACACATGCATGTGATGCTTCCTTTTGGGTTAGATTCCTCTTTGCCTCCCTCCTTTTCTCTTTGTCTTTTGGGGAATGTGGGATTATTGCATACATATATGTTGCATTAATCATATGTTGCAATGATGTGTTGTCTGAACCTTGCTTTCAAAGCATGAAAAACTTCTTAAAGGTAACTGTTGTTCATTACTTACCCTTGTACAACTATTCATTTGTTAATAATTAGACACTCCCATTATGATATCCAATCTAATTGAAGACTCTTCTAGCAGCCCCTCCATTAATAGGAGAGGGGATATCATATCAAGATTTTTGATTCCCCTCTCCTACTCTAACTTTTCCTTGAATCCTAGACGTAAGGATTTACAACATTTTTGAAGACAAAACCTTGCTAAGTTTATAATCAAGAAAGTATCAAGAGTCCTTTTCTTGCACTTGTTTTTGGTAGAGAATTTTTTGAGTCATATGAGCAAAGCAGAATATAGGGTTCCAAGTTTTTTGTTGATCAAGCAACAACCTGATTTGAACCGGGGAATAAGGGATTTGCAATCCCCCGCCTTACTGGTTAGCCATGTCACCAAAGGTTAGAAACCAAAAAGAATGAGTGTATCCCCTTTATAACTTTAGTTATAGATTGGATCCATACCTTCAATTAGTTATAGTATCTCAAGTAAAAAAATTAGTTTGTTCTTTTTTCTTTCAATAAAAAAAATTTCTTAATTGATTTATATTATAATGCAATAATATAACAACAGTTATGAGTCTAGGTAAACCCCATAACGAAAGTTATTGCATGGCAACAAAAAGTTTCAACCCAACAATGAAAAGCAGCTTGAGGTTTTTATTCTTCATCCCTATGCCATTATTGAAAAATTTTATCTTTACGAGTACCCATTTGCATTTTCATTGATTTATGATTGGGTGAGTGTGTTTTTATTTCATTTTGTGTTCGTCATCTATTGTCTTGCTTAAAGTACTCCAGTTTAAGGGTACCCATTTGCCTGTACTGTAGTTCATGACATTTGAAGATTTTATCTTGGTTAATGAGGATGTCAAATAATTTGATAGAATTTCAAGCTGTTGCTATTGGAAATTACCTTCTGCAGATGTTTAGCTCAAGAATCAGATTGATTTAGTTAGATATATGAGGTTGATTAGGAGATACTGTCTGGTGTAATATAAAAGATTTTGGTTGAGGGGCTCAAATGAGCAAGTTCAAGTCCTGAAAGTAGCCTCATTGTGTAAAAAATGCTGAATCCTAAAGGCTAGGAACATTTTTCAAATGACTCTTCTTGGTTTCTCATCCTTCATTGGTAGGATTGAGGCTGAGTAATGATCCTCTTTATGAGGGAAGATTATACAAAAGGCTGTTTAGAAAGCTTTCTCCAAATTGCTATAAAAACCAACCATCATAGCAAAACGGCAGTGTCTGTGTTTCTTCATTTTTGGGTTCTTCCACACACTGAAATAACCTTTGCATATCAACAGGAGCTGACCTCAACCTCTGGACCTTGTGATCCTTTATGTTGAGTTGATGAAGCTAGCTCGTTAGATTTCGAAGTTACTTACCAGCCAAAGACTAATTTGTTGAAAACTATTGGTGTTTTCACAGCAGCTTTAACAGGGACTGTGGCAATTAACCTATCATGGGTTACCAACATCCAGGTTTATCTTTAATTTCTTGTGCAATCCTTTCTTTGTAGGTTGTAATCATTTTTTCATCTTGGCCAATATTTTGTATATTCTTGTATTATCCACAGAAGCCTTTCTTAACTTGATCTAATTTCATAATGCATATTTCTATGGCATTGCTTTTTGTAATAGGATATGCAGGCATTATCTTTGAAGAATTTCTAGCCTTCAATAAAAGTGGAATAGATTGTTGATGGCTGTGAGTTTATGGGTGGTAAAGAGCATAGGGGTAAGAATGATTCTCAGATGTTTAGGATTGGACTGTGTTTTTCTGTTGTCCCTCTTCTTGTAGTTTGCATCATATTTATCATTCTCATAAATTGGGATGAAAACACAAAATTCTGTTGCGTATTGGATGCTTTATTCAGTACTATGTCAGGTTTCAACCTGTTTCTCTCATGTTCATTGGTGGTGGCCTCATGACCCGATATTCATTCAAGAGTTAATGAAATACAAGATGCTTGGGCTCTAAACTTATTTCCTGATCTACTAGTTTTATTGGTCTATGTTTTTCGGTGAGCAATGGCTTGTCTTTTTATGAAGTGATCATTGCAATTTAATATCTTTTATTTTTAATTTATGTTGGAGCCCACTTCCCATTTAAAGGAAGGAGCATCTCCAATTTAAACCAATTCCAAGGAACTACCCTAGCAATGAATTAAGATAGCAAAACTAGGTACCTACCCCCATGGTCAATTGGGAGAGCCAAAGTTTGTGTTTGTGTGTGGCTTGTTACCATCACTAGGAATTCTGCAAATGGTTACTATGACTATCTCCCTTTATTAATGAAATTCTATGGTCTACTTATGCTGATGCATCTGACTTCTGTATGGAAAACTTTTTTTTTTATCATTTTCTTATTTATTTTCGCTTTTATCTGTTAATACTTGTGTAATAATGCTTGGGCCATTCACATTTATAGGCTCCTTCAACTGATTTAGCTGTTTCAGAGCTGAAACATGCATCTGCTGAATCGTTTTTTCTTGCTTGGTGCAATGGTCATTTTAGAGATAGTTGATGCCCCTCAAGGATTTGAGCTGGTTACTGACAATATAATCACTCTAAAGCCACAGACTCTGTTTTGGGTGGTGAGTTGATTTCTTTCGGCTATAGTCATACTGACAATTTTATCATTAATGGTTAATATATGAATCTAATTGAGAGTTCAGTTGCACGGTGAAGCATACCCTGTGGCCTAATTTACCCGTCGACCGTGAAATTTGTCTAGTGGGTATAAACCAATGATGTAGATGATTACAACTGATAAGATTGATTCAGAAGAATCTTAAATGTGCATACTTATGTGTCATGGCTAAAGTTATTAACCTGCCGAAGAAAATTGGAGAAAGGATAAAAAAAAATGCAAAAGTTATGTTAAAGTATTCATTAGTTGCTTTTCATGATTCAAGTCCAATCTCACCTCCTGGAAATTAAAATATTAAGCTCTTAAAATTTTTAAATCTTGGCCCATTCATGTCCCAAACCAGTGCATTAGAAGAGCCTTTGTAGTTAATTTTCAATTATAAGATAAAGATTTGATGTTGCAATTTAATCAAAAAGATCTTAATTATGTCTTACCTTGAAGAATAAAGCAGACGATAGCCTTTAGTATTTGCCCTAAGCCTTATTTGTAAATATTCTTGTTTGATTAAAATCTCTTTTAGCATTTTCCAATCAATAGATGTTAGTATTTTGGGATTTTTTTGATGGTATAGGATTTTTGTAATTATCATTGAGAAACTACTTTTTTAGGAAGATCAATTATCATTTAATGTTTTGCTCATAGAAATCTATTAATTTTTGCATTAATGATACTTAAATGGAGAGAGGTTATCTAGGTGAGTACAAATACCAATATTTTCATCATGTTTATTTTATGGCATTGGTTGTAAAGTAGTGGGATATTCACAGAACAAATGTAATTTTTTTAATGGATTTTTCTTTTTGGTTCCAAAGGAACTTATAGAGGCTACTGCTTTGCGATACTATATGTTGAATGATATGTCATTTCAAAAAAAAGCTTACCTCTTTTCATATTGTATTCTCTAAAACTCTAAATACGTGTCTTTTTTCGTCTTTCATTAGATGTGTGTTCTCATTGAGTTTTTCTTATGTTATGTTATGATTATTCATTGAGAAAGTAAGTTAATGTTATCTTAAGGTTAGGGTTAGTCTTTAACAGTATTAGGTCTTCTATCTAGAAAGTAATGGATAATTATCTTAGGATTGTATTGGGATTTAATTTATTTAGGATATATTGGAGGTTTTGAGTTTAGGTTAAGGTTATAATACTTTATTTGTGAGCTTGGGGTTGTTCAATCAGTAAAATGAATTGGTAATGAATGTGGTTAGCTGTTGCTTTATTCATTTCTTATTGCCTTACTTTTACTTTATTTGCTAGCTGTCCTTGTCTTCATTTTATTTACTTGCTGCATTGGTTTTGATCAGTTTTGGCTTGCTTTTTTTGTAGTTGTTGCATGGCCCTCAAGTTCTTCTATTTTTATTTTTCAAATAGCATTGTTATAGTTATACTTGGGGGAAACACTAAAATTATCCTATGACATGACAATTGTGTTTAACTCAATTAATATGTAATTGTTATATGACACGTTGAATGGAAACAATAATATCCCTAAGCATCTTTATAGATGTCTTTTCTTGTTGAGATTTTTTCATGTTCGGTTTTGGTCCACTAAGATTATTTGGAAGTTTTTTGTTTTGTTGATTTCACTCTATTTGTTACAGAACAAGTTGGTTTGTTGGGTTCAATTTCTGAAACTTAATTTTGACATGCATCGTGGTCAAATGTTTAAAAGGAAGATTATTTTCTTTTGCTGGATTCTTTGAAACTCTCAATATGTGTATGAGAGTTTCTTTGTTGTTTTGTAGTGTAGGGGGAATTAAGGATTCTAAATTTCTATGGTTGTGTAGCATTTAAAGATTAAAAATTTATGTGACTGTGTATGAGAGTTTCCCTGTTGTTTTTCTCCTTGTGTGCTTCAAGCATTGAATTCAATTTCTGTGTCTCGTGTGTGTAGGTATGTGTTTAGGAAAGTTTTTATTTTGTTGGTTTCACTCTATTTGTTACAGGGTAGATTGGTTTGTTAGGTTCAATTTCTGTAATTTAATTTTGACATGCATTGTGGTTGAATGCTTAAAAGGAAGATTATTTTCTTTTGCTGGATTCTTTGAAACTCTAAATATATGTTGTCATAGGCTCTCAGTTGGTGGCTTTCTCATTGAGATTGTCTCTGGATTCTTTTTGTGTCATTTTTAAATTTTTACATAAATTAGGGCTTTGTAACTTTATTTTGGAAAATTCTTTGGGTTGTACTTTCTTTAGTATGGTTTGTGATTCGTTGGTCTCTATGAAACTTATGCGTTATGTGCTCCAAGAACGACTTGCAATGTAGGGGGAATTAAGGATTCTAAAGTTGTATGTGTGTAAGATTTAAGGATTAAAAATTTGTGTGGCTGTGTATGAGAGTTTCCTTCTTGTTTTTCTCTTTGTGTGCTCTAAGCTAATGGCTTGCATGATTAGTTGAATTCAATTTCTGTGCTTGATGTGTGTGTAGGTGTATTTTGAGAGTTTTTTGTTTTGTTGATTTCATTTTGTTGCAGAACAGGTTGGTTTGTTGGGTTCAATTTTTGAAACTTAATTTTGACATGCATTGTGGTAAAATGTTTAAAAGAAAGATTATTTCCTTTTGCTGGATTTTTCGAAACTCTAAATATGTGTATGGGAGTTTCCTTATTGTTTTGTAGTGTAGGGAGAATTAAGGATTCTAAATTTTTATGGTTGTGTAGCATTTAAAGATTAAAAATTTGTGACTGTGTATGGGAGTTTCCCTGTTGTTTTTCTCCTTGTGTGCTTCAAGCAGTGAATTCAATTTTTATGCTTCTTGTGTGTGTAGGTATGTGTTTAGGGAGGATTTTATTTTGTTGGTTTCACTCTATTTGTTACAGGGCAGATTGGTTTGCTAGGTTCAATTTTTGTAATTTAATTTTGACATGCATTGTGGTTGAATGCTTAAAAGGAAAATTATTTTCTTTTGCTGGATTCTTTGAAACTCTAATTATATGTTGTCATAGGCTCTCAGTTGGTGTCTTTCTTATTGAGATTGTTTCTGGATTCTTCTTGTGTCATTTTTAAATTTTTACATAAATTAGAGCTTTGTAACTTTACTTTGAAAAATTCCCTTGGGTTGTTCTTCTTTTAGTGTGGTTGTGATCTGATGGTCTGTTTGAAACTTAATGCGTTGTGTGGTCTAAGATTGACTTGCAGGAGAATTATGGATTCTAAATTTGTATGGCTGTGTGTAGGATTTAAGGATTAAAAATTTGTGTGACTCTGTGGGTATGGGAGTTTTCTTCTTGTTTTTCTCTCTGTGGCATGACAGATGAGGTTCTTAGGTTTCACTGACTTGGCTTTTTTAGTTATTGATGATGTTGTCAAACTTTTTATTGTGGTTGCATCTAATTTGATGAAGTTGTTTGAGAATGCATTAGGAGAATGTTACTGTAAAAGAAATTCCTGGGTTGTGGTTTCTTCATTCATGAGTGTGTCTAGTTGTCATCTGTTTGTCTCTTTGAAGCTTAATGGGCTATGTGCTCCAAGCATACCTTGTAGGATAGAAGGAATTAAAGTTTCAAAATTTCTCTGTCTGTGTGTTTGTCGATTTTATTTTGTGTGTTTGTTGGTTTTATTCTGCAAGTTGGCTTCTAAATTTCATTCCCATAGCTTCTAGATTTCATTCCCATAGCTTCTAGTTAATGTCTAATTTTTTGTTGTAGTGCTTTTGACTTGTTGGAGTTTGATCTGAACTTCAATTAATATTTGATCTTTTATGCTTTAACATTCCATTTAAATTTTAGTTGTCTTTTGTGTACAGATTGTAGTTTTGTAAACTTTTCTTAATTGTGGTTGCATTTAGTAGTCTATACGAAAATTAGTTGATCGTGTACTCCGAACACGAATTGCTAGAGAGAGGAATTAAAGATTGTATAGCAGTGTACTCCAAATTTGTATGGTTGAGTTTTCTATTTTTTATTTTTTTATTTTGCTAGTTCAACCCTGTTGCATGACAAATTGTAATCTTAGGTTTAATTTCAAAAACTTAGACTGAGGATGAGTGCTTACAATGAAGAGTACCTCTTTCTTCTTGTGTTGTGTTTGATTCTTGTTTTGCTTATTTCACTTTTACTTTGTTGCATGATTGATTACTTTCTTAAGATTAATTTCATAAACTTAAATCTAGTTAAGCACTAAGATGGAAGATTGCCTCTTTCTTATTGGATTCTTTGAAAGTCTATGATCTTGCATAGAATTTTTGTTGTATTGTATGGTAACTTTCGATGATAACTGTAGTTGTTCTAGTACATTTCAGATCATGAAGAGTTTAATTAAAGTTGCTAAAATTTTGTGTTTCTGATTATAATATAGACTTTGTTTTCTTAAGTAACACTGTTATTATTGGAAGCATCCTGACTTATGATGTGGTTGGTGGCTGTTATTTTTTAACTTTGGTATATAATTGTTGTATATTTATGTTGAGATGCAAAACTACCTCTTATCTTTGGCCTTTCATTATAATCTTTTTTTGTTAAGGTTTTGTTGCTTTAGTTTTAATTTCTCTTTAGGTTTTTAAAGGACTTCTACTTTCGTATCTTTGGGTTTTCGAATTAAAACATTTATAATGTCTGATTTGTGAGCAATGGATGTGATTAGGTTTATTTTGCAGGCAATCTTTGCCTTGAATCTTTCTGCTTAAGCAATGAAGTTCAAGTTTGATTGTCTTTATTTCTAAAATAGCATTGTTCTTTATACATGTGACATGTTGCTTGTGTTTAACTTAAATGCAGCATTGTTCTTTATATATGTGGTATGTTGTTTATGTTTAACTTAAATGCAGATCACCTTATTATTAAGCATTGTTGAATGAGACTTTGACTTCATTAAAAATGGAAGGTGTTATGTGTATGTATACTAATTAGATATCTAATTAAGATTCTTTTGTATTTTATCTTAAAATTTATTTTTATTTATCGTGTAATTTATGTAATTAACAAAATTATATTATATAATATTTATTTTTTATTTAATACAATTTCGATTATTTTTTTTATTGCTTATTATTTTATTCAAACACAACACAAGAAAAAAGAGGTACTCTTCATTGTAAGCACTCATCCTCAGTGCGAGGTTGGATTAAGTTTTTGAAATTAAACTTAAGATTACAATTTGTCATGCAACAGAGTTGAACTAACAAAATAAAAAAATAGAAAACTCAACCATACAAATTTGGAGTACACTGCTATACAATTTTTAATTCCTCTCTCTAGCAAATCGTGTTCGAAGTACACGATTAACTAATTTTCGTATAGACTACTAAATGCAACCACAATTAAGAAAAGTTTACAAAACTACAATCTGTACACAAAAAATAAAACTAAAATTTAAATGGAATGTTAAAGCATAAGAGATCAAATATTAATTGAAGTTCAAATCAAACTCCGGCAAGTCAAAAGCACTACAACAAAAAATTAGACATTATCCAGAAGCTATAGGAATGAAATCTAGAAGCCAACTTGCAGAATAAAACCAACAAACACAGACATAAAAATTTTGAAACTTTAATTCCTTCTATCCTACAAGGTATGCTTGGAGCACATAGCCCATTAAGCTTCAAAGAGACAAACAGATGATAACTAGGCACACTCATGAATGAAAAAACCACAACCCAGGAATTTTTTTTGCAGTAACATTCTCCTAATGCATTATCAAACAACTTCATCAAATTAGATGCAACCACAATAAAAAGTTTAACATCATCAATAACTAAAAAAGCCAAGCCAGTGAAACCTAAGAACCTCATCTGTCATGCCATAGAGAGAAAAACAAGAAGAAAACTCTCATACACAGAGCCACACATTTTTAATCCTTAAATCTTACACACAGTCATACAAATTTAGAATTCATAATTCCCCTGCAAGTCATTCTTGGACCACACAGCGCATCAAGTTTCAAACAGACCATCACATCACAACCCAAGGAAATTTTTCAAAGTAAAATTACAAAACCCTAATTTATGTAAAAGTTTAAAAATGACACAAGAAGAATCCAAAGACAATCTCAATAAGAAAGACACCAACTGAGAGCCTATAACAACATATAATTAGAGTTTCAAAAAATTCAGCAAAAGAAAATAATCTTCCTTTTAAGCATTCAATCACAATGCATGTCAAAATTAAATTACATAAATTGAACCTAACAAATCAATCTGCCCTGTAACAAATAGAGTGAAACCAACAAAATAAAACCCTCCCTAAACACATACCTACACACACAAGAGGCACAAAAATTAAATTCACTGCTTGAAACACACAAAGAGAAAAACAACAGGGAAACTCCCATACACATAGCCACATAAATTTTTAATCCTTAAATGCTACACAACCATAGAAATTTAGAATCCTTAATTCTCCCTACACTACAAAACAAGGAAACTCCTATACACATATTTAGAGTTCCAAAGAATTCAGCAAAAGGAAATAATCTTCCTTTTAAGCATTCAATCACAATGCATATCAAAATTAAATTACATAAATTGAACCTAACAAACCAATCTGCTCTGTAACAAATAGAGTGAAACCAACAAAATAAAATCTTCCCTAAACACATACCTACACACACAAGAGGCACAGAAATTAAATTTACTGCTTGAAACACACAAGGAGAAAAACAGGAAAACTCCCATACACATAGTCACATAAATTTTTAATCCTTAAATGCTACACAACCATAGAAATTTAGAATCATTAATTCCCCCTACACTACAAAACAAGGAAACTCCCATACACATATTGAGAGTTCCAAAGAATCCAACAAAAGAAAATAATCTTCCTTTTAAACATTTTACCACAATGCATGTCAAAATTAAATTTCAAAAATTGAACCCAACAAACAACCTGTTCTGTAACAGAGTGAAATCAACAAAACAAAAAACTCTCAAAATACACCTACACACACATCAGGCACAGAAATTGAATTCAACTAATCATGCAACCCATTAACTTAGAGCACACAACGAGAAAAACAAGAAAACTCCTATACACAGTCACACAAATTTTTAATCCTTAAATCCTATACACATACAACTTTAGAATCCTTAATTCTCCATATACTACAAGTCATTCTTGGAGCACATAGAGCACATAGCGCATAAGTTTCATAGAGACTAAAGAATCACAAACCACACTAAAATACAACCCAAGGAATTTTTCAAAGTAAAGTTACAAAGCCCTAATTTATGTAAGTTTAAAAATGAAACAAGAAGAATCAAGACACAATCTCAATGAGAAAGACACCAACTGAGAGCCTATGACAACATATATTTAGAGTTTCAAAGAATCCAGCAAAAGAAAATAATCTTCCTTTTAAGCATTCAACCACAATGCATGTCAATTAAATTACAGAAATTGAACCTAGCAAACCAATCTGCCTTGTAACAAATAAAGTGAAACCAACAAAATAAAAACCTCTCTAAACACATACCTACACACACAAGAGGCACAGAAATTGAATTCGCTGCTTGAAGCACACATGGAAAAAAACAACAAGAAAAATCTTATACACAGCCACATAAATTTTTAATCTTTAAATGCAACACAACCATAAAAATTTAGAATCCCTAATTCTCCTTACACTACAAAACAACAAGGAAACTCCCATACACATATTTAGAGTTTCAAAGAATCCAGCAAAAGAAAATAATCCTCCTTTTAAACATTTTACCACAATGCATGTCAAAATTAAGTTTCAAAAATTGAACCCAACAAACCAACCTGTTCTGTAACAAACAGAGTGAAATCAACAAAACAAAAAACTCTCAAAATACACCTACACACATCAGGCACAGAAATTGAATTCAGCTAATCATGCAAGCCATTAGCTTAGAGCACACAAAGAGAAAAACAAGGAAACTCACATACACAGCCACACAAATTTTTAATCCTTAAATCCTACACACATACAACTTTAGAATCCTTAATTTCCCTTACAATGCAAGTCGTTCTTGGAGCACATAGCGCATACGTTTCATAGAGACCAACGAATCACAAACCACACTAAAGGAAGAACAACCCAAGAAATTTTTCAAAGTAAAGTTACAAAGCCTTAATTTATGTAAAAATTTAAAAATGACACAAGAAGAATCCAGAGACAATCTCAATGAGAAAGACACCGAGAGCCTATGACAACATATATTTAGAGTTTCATAGAATCCAACAAAAAGAAATATTCTTCCTTTCAAGCATTCAACCACAATGCATGTCAAAATTAAATTACAGAAATTGAACCTAGCAAACCAATCTGCCCTGTAACAAATAGAGTGAAACCAACAAAATAAAAACCTCCCTAAACACATACCTACACACACAAGAGGCACAGAAATTGAATTCAATGCTTGAAGCACACAAGGAGAAAAACAACAGAAAAACTCTCATACTCAGTCACATAAATTTTTAATCTTTAAATGCTACACAACCATAAAAATTTAGAATCATTAATTTCCCCTACACTACAAAACAAGGAAACTCCCATACACATATTGAGAGTTTCAAAGAATCCAGCAAAAGGAAATAATCTTCCTTTTAAACATTTGACCACGATGCATGTCAAAATTAAGTTTCAGAAATTTAACCCAACAAATCAACCTGTTTTGTAACAAATAGAGTGAAATCAACAAAACAAAAAACTCTCAAAATACACCTACACACATCAGGCACAGAAATTGAATTCAGCTAATCATGCGAGCCATTAGCTTAGAGCACACAAAGAGAAAAACAAGGAAACTCCCATACACAACCACACAAATTTTTAATCCTTAAATCCTACACACATACAACTTTAGAATCCTTAATTCTCCCTACACTGCAAGTGGTTCTTGGAGCACATAGCGCATAAGTTTCACAGAGACCAACGAATCAGGAACCACACTAAAGGAAGAAGAACCCAAGAAATTTTTCAAAGTAAAGTTACAAAGCCCTAATTTATGTAAAAGTTTAAAAATGAAACAAGAAGAATCAAGACACAATCTCAACGAGAAAGATACCAACTGAGAGCCTATGACAACATATATTTAAAGTTTAAAAGAATCCAACAAAAAAAAATAATCTTCCTTTTAAGCATTCAAGCCCAATGCATGTCAAAATTAAGTTTTAAAAATTTAACCTAACAAACAGAGTGAAACCAACACAACAAAAAATTCTCAAAAGACGCCTACACACACAAGATGCCCAAAAATTGAATTGACCTTATACTGCAAGCCATTTGCTTAGAGCACACAGCCCATACAGATAATATTCTTTTTAAGAAGCATTTTCTATCCTCGTCAAAATTAAGTTTCAGAAATTAAAAGAAAGAAACTATTCTATCCTACAACAAAGAGATTGTAACAAACAAAACAAGAAACTTACAAAATATACATACACAAGAGGCACAGAAATTGAATTCCTCCTTATCATGCAAGCCATTCGCTTAGAGCAGACAACTACTAAATAATATCCACACTTAAAAAGCCACAACTAAGGGTTTTTCAAAAAGTTAAATTTCAAAAACTAAACTAATATAGATAAACGTGTCACAAGAAAAATCAAAACATGACATAACAAAGCCTCAATGAGAAAAAAACGAAAACTATGAATGGCCAAAGATGATAACTAACTCCAATAACAAAAGAGGCAAGGAATCTTCCTTTTAACACTCAACCTTTGGGTTTGGTGGAACTTAGTTTCAGAAATTAAATCTAAGAAATTAGTCCATCAAGCAATAAAGTTGAACCAACAAAAAATAACTAACTCCTAACATGCAACAGTTATACAAACTTGAATCTCTAATTCTTCCCATCTTTGCAAGCTTGCAAGCACACAATCCATTGAGCTCCATAGAGACTACCAAATAACAATCATACTTACGAAACCACAATCAAAAGATTTTTTCAAAAGCAAAATTACAAAACTCAACTCATGTACACAAAAAATGAAAAAATGAAACAAGAAGAATCTGATATAACAAAATCTTAATGAGAAAAGATATCGACAGAAATGCTTAGGAATATTATGTTTCCATTTCAAAGAGCCAAATGCAATTGTCATGGAACCAAATAATCTTAGTGGACCAAAACCGAACAAGAAAACAAAATCTCAACAAGAAAAGACATCTATAGAGATGCTTAGGGATATTATTGTTTCCATTCAACGTGTCATATAACAATTACATACTAGTTAAGTTAAACACAATTGTCATGCCATAGGATAATTTTAGTGTTTCCCCCAAGTATAACTATAACAATGCTATTTGAGAAATAAAAATAGAAGAACTTGGGGGCCATGCAACAACTACAAAAAAAGCAAGCCAAAACTGATCAAAACCAATGCAGCAAGTAAACAAAATGAAGACAAGGACAGCTAGCAAATAAAGTAAAAGTAAGGCAATAAGAAATGAATAAAGCAACAGCTAACCACATTCATTACCAACTCATTCCTTATACTGTTAAAGACTAACCCTAACCTTAAGACAACATTAACTTACTTTCTCAATGAATAATCATAACATAACATAAGAAAAACTCAATGAGAACACACATCTAATGAAAGACGAAAAAAGACACATATTTAGAGTTTTAGATAATACAATATGAAAAGAGGTAAGCTTTCTTTTGAAGTGGCATATCATTCAACATATGGTATCGCAAAGCAGTCGCCTCTATAAGTTCCTTTGGAACCAAAAAAAAAAATCCATTAAAAAAATTACATTTGTTCTGTGAATATCCCACTACTTTACAACCAATGCCATAAATAAACATGATGAAAATATTGGTATTTGTACTCACCTAGATAACCTCTCTCCATTTTAGTATCATTAATGCAAAAATTAATAGATTTCTATGAGCAAAACATTAAATGATAATTGATCTTCCTAAAAAAGTAGTTTCTCAATGATAATTACAAAAATCCTATACCATCAAAAAAATCCAAAATACTAACACCTATTGATTGGCAAATGCTAAAAGAGATTTTAATCAAACAAGAATATTTACAAATAAGGCTTAGGGCAAATACTAAAGGCCATCGTCTGCTTTATTCTTCAAGGTAAGACATAATTAAGGTCTTTTTGATTAAGTTGCAACATCAAATCTTTATCTTATAATTGAAAATTAACTACAAAGGCTCTTCTAGTGCACTGGTTTGGGACATGAATGGGTCAAGATTTAAAAATTTTAAGAGCTTAATTTTTTAATTTCCAAGAGGTGAGATTGGACTTGAATCATGAAAAGCAACTAATGAATACTTTAACATAACTTTTGCATTTTTTTTTTATCCTTTCTCCAATTTTCTTCGGCAGGTTAATAACTTTAGCTATGACACATAAGTATGCACATTTAAGATTCTTCTGAATCCATCTTATCAGTTGTAATCATCTACATCATTGGTTTATACCCACTAGACAAATTTCACGATCGGCGGGTAAATTAGGCCACAGGGTATGCTTCACCGCGCAACTGAACTCTCAATTAGATTCATATATTAACCATTAATGATAAAATTGTCAGTATGACTATAGTCGAAAGAAATCAACTCACCACCCAAAGTAGAGTCCATGACTTTAGAGTGGTTATATTGTCAGTAACCAGCTCATATCCTTGAGGGGCATCAACTATCTCTACAATGGTCATTGCACCAAGCAAGAAAAAACGATTCAGCAGATGCATGTTTCAGCTCTGAAACGCTAAATCAATTGAAGGAGCCTACAAATGTGAATGGCCCAAGCATTATTACACAAGTATTAACAGATAAAGGCGGAAATAAATAAGAAAATGATAAAAAAAAAAGTTTTCCATACAGAAGTCAGATGCATCAGCATAAGTAGACCATAGAATTTCATTAATAAAGGGAGATAGTCATAGTGACCATTTTCAGAATTCCTAGTGATGGTAACAAGCCACACACAAACACAAACTTTGGCTCTCCCACTTGACCATGGGGGTAGGTACCTAGTTTTGCTATCTTAATTCATTGCTAGGGTAGTTCCTTGGAATTGATTTAAATTGGAGATGCTCCTTCCTTTAAATGGGAAGTGGTCTCCAACATAAATTAAAAATAAAGGATATTAAATTGCAATGATCACTTCATAAAAAGACAAGCCATTGCTCACCGAAAAACATAGACCAATAAAACTAGTAGATCAGGAAATAAGTTTAGAGCCCAAGCATCCTGTATTTCATTAACTCTTGAATGAATACCGGGTCATGAGGCCACCACCAATGAACATGAGAGAAACAGGTTGAAACCTGACATAGTACTGAATAAAGCATCCAATACGCAACAGAATTTTGTGTTTTCATCCCAATTTATGAGAATGATAAATATGATGCAAACTACAAGAAGAGGAACAGCAGAAAAACACAGTCCAATCCTAAACATCTGAGAATCATTCTTACCCCTATGCTCCTTACCACCCATAAACTCACAGCCATCAACAGTCTATTCCACTTTTATTGAAGGCTAGAAATTCTTCAAAGATAATGCCTGCATATCCTATTACAAAAAGCAATGCCATAGAAATATGCATTATGAAATTAGATCAAATTAAGAAAGGCTTCTGTGGATAATACGAGAATATACAAAATATTGGCCAAAGATGAAAAAATGATTACAACCTACAAAGAAAGGATTGCACAAGAAATTAAAGATAAACCTGGATGTTGGTAACCCATGATAGGTTAATTGCCACAGTCCCTGTTAAAGCTGCTGTGAAAACACCAATAGTTTTCAACAAATTAGTCTTTGGCTGGTAAGTAACTTCGAAATCTAACGAGCTAGCTTCATCAACTCAACATAAAGGATCACAAGGTCCAGAGGTTGAGGTCAGCTCCTGTTGATATGCAAAGGTTATTTCAGTGTGTGGAAGAACCCAAAAATGAAGAAACACAGACACTGCCGTTTTGCTATGATGGTTGGTTTTTATAGCAATTTGGAGAAAGCTTTCTAAACAGCCTTTTGTATAATCTTCCCTCATAAAGAGGATCATTACTCAGCCTCAATCCTACCAATGAAGGATGAGAAACCAAGAAGAGTCATTTGAAAAATGTTCCTAGCCTTTAGGATTCAGCATTTTTTACACAATGAGGCTACTTTCAGGACTTGAACTTGCTCATTTGAGCCCCTCAACCAAAATCTTTTATATTACACCAGACAGTATCTCCTAATCAACCCTCATATATCTAACTAAATCAATCTGATTTCTGAGCTAAACATCTGCAGAAGGTAATTTCCAATAGCAACAGCTTGAAATTCTATCAAATTATTTGACATCCTCATTAACCAAGATAAAATCTTCAAATGTATGAACTAGCAGTACAGGCAAATGGGTACCCTTAAACTGGAGTACTTATAAGCAAGACAATAGATGACAAGAGACACAAAATGAAATCAAAAAACACTCACCCAAATCATAAATCAATGAAAATGCAAATGGGTACTCGTAAAGATAAAATTTTTCATAATGGCATAAGCATGAAAAGAACAAAAACCTCAAGCTGCTTTTCATTGTTGGGTTGAACTTTTTGTTGCCGTGCAATAACTTTCGTTATAGGATTTACCTAAACTCATAATTGTTGTTATATTATTACATTATAATATAAATCAAATTAAGAATTTTTTTTATTGAAAGAAAAAAAGAACAATACTAATTTTTTTACTTGAGATACTATAACTAATTGAAGGTATGGATCCAATCTATAACTAAAGTTATAAAGGGGATACACTCATTCTTTTTGGTTTCTAACCTTTGGTGACATGGCTAACCAGTAAGGCGGGGGATTGCAAATCCCTTATTCCCCGTTTCAAATCAGGTTGTTGCTTGATCAACAAAAAACTTGGAACCCTATATTCTGCTTTGCTCATATGACTCAAAAAATTTTCTCTAGCAAAAACAAGTGCAAGAAAAGGACTCTTGATACTTTCTTGATTATAAACTTAGCAAGGTTTTGTCTTCAAAAATGTTGTAAATCCTTTCATCTAGGATTCAAGGAAAAGTTAGAGTAGGAGAGGGGAATCAGAAATCTTGATATGATATCCCCTCTCCTATTAATGGACGGGCTGCTAGAAGAGTCTTCAATTAGATTGGATATCATAATGGGAGTGTCTAATTATTAACAAATGAATAGTTGTACAAGGGTAAGTAATGAACAACAGTTACCTTTAGGAAGTTTTTCATGCTTTGAAAGCAAGGTTCAGACAACACATCATTGCAACATATGATTAATGCAACATATATGTATGCAATAATCCCCATTCCCCAAAAGACAAAGGGAAAAAGAGGGAGGCAAAGAGGAATCTAACCCAAAAGGAAGCATCACATGCATGTGTTGATCAACAATAGGTGACAGAGGCTAAAAGCACCCAGACAAGTAGACAACAGAGCTTGCATAGCATTTTACAAGTACAGGCCACAACCAAACAGAATAAGTCTATTGCAAATCATTGAAAAGGCTGCAGATCCTAACAAAAATGTTCACCTAATGGCTCCAGCTGCTACTTTGTGAAAATAAGCATGTGAATGCAACCAATCTTTAAATTTTAGCTTTCCAACATATGCACGTGGTGCCATTTTCCGCAAACAATAAGAATGGAAATCAAATTGATCTTCAGTAATATCAGCATAGTGCTTCTCCACAGCTATAAATTTCTCTAGGGCCCGTCCAAAATCACCATGTCGAAAGTAACTTTCATCAGAAGCAAGTTCATACCTTCAAAAGATGGATAACACTCAGTAGGTGTACCCAAATTATAATTAGAGACAACAACATGTGGAAGGTAATAAACAAAAACATACCACATGCACTGCATGTCATGAAGGTTGTTGTGCTGGCCCCCATCTTTCGTGAACAAAACAGCAGTTTTTCCTGCCAAAGCCACCTTCAAAAGTAGAAAAAGCTTGTGAACAGTACAATAATACCGAAAGAAATTTAGTGACAAATATTAACTATGACAAAAGATGAAGTGGGGAAGCCTTAGAACCTGATCAGACTGCAACATTCGCTTCACAGATTAACTGTTTACATAGCGATCTGCAAGATCCATACACCTAGCTTCATCTGTCAATGAAGCCACAGCTACCAAATCACCAACATGTTTCAGTATCCGACTCTGTCACCAAAGAGAAGTAAATAATATACACATAGACCCAGCTTCAAGAAAATTCCAAGAACTTCAACAAAAAGATCAAGAAACAATAGCCAGTCAAACTAAAAAACACCAGTCAAACTAATACAAAAAAAAAAAAAATCTCACCTGGATATAAAGGCTAGAAGAGGCTTAATGCAATCAATTGCCGCTTTACGAAATTTGTTTCCTTGCAGTAAATCAAGTGGTATCCTCTAAAAATTGAGAAAACAAAGTTTTAATATAAGTCCTAGAACATTCATCACACATCATAAAGGAAGTAGCATTTATTGGCAATAATGATGCACATTGTAACAGCAATAATTACAATTCTCATGAATGAATACATAACAAATGTGGGTTACAGGAAGAAAACAATTTAAATACATCCTCACTGCATGAGTCAAATTCCAAAAGCTCTAGAGTTTGACACTTTATTTCAATCATGCCATAACCTGGCCCATCGTCAAAAGGTTTTTATATAGGAAAGTCAGTTTAACTAAAAGAATGAGATAAAGATAGCCACTAATAAAAGAATTAGCCACCATGTCAACTCTCTAGGGGTGAAGCATATGAAAGCATAATTTTAACCACCTAGAGTTCTTACTATTGTCACATCAAGACATCAATGAAGTATTTCAGCATAATACCACAACTATCTATTTCTAGATTATTTAAGAATATCACAAGCCATCGAATGGACTGTGTCTATTGTAGAACCACATCACTAGATTTTTGTCACATAATTTCTTATCAAGCCATCAAGAAAAACAAGATCCCTACAAGAGTATTTGTAAAAATAGCCGCCCCTCCTCTCTCTAGAAAAGGGGAGAAAGCTTGATAGCTCTACAAAAAAGTAAGGTTTTCGTTGGATTTGCATCATGTGATTCTATAAATAAGAGAGAGAAGAAATCCAGAGTAAATATAATGAACAGAACATCCCAAGGTACCATTTGGAGCTTATTAAAAAAAAATACCAAACAGAAAATCAAATTAATATGACTAACAGCTAAGACATAATAAAACAGCTTACACTAGCAATATCATTATCTACAGTCTATAACGAGAACACATTTTATCATCAGAAAAAAATAGAAAAAAATCAAATCGGGCATTATTTGAAGTAAAAAAATTTAAATAAAATTAAGATGGTAGAAATCAAACCTTCATAAGGTCTCCAAATTCCTCACACATTCCAATTTGTCCTCCACCAACTAATTCTCTACTTAACAGCCTCAAGTTTCTTGGTCTGCTCCAAGGTATATAACATTTCTGCAACTGCCACTATATGCATCAAAGATTCTGCAGAACCAAAAAGTGAAATTTGCATGATTATACAACCTACCTCAAGGAACCTAAAATGCATCATGTTATGTAAAGGTCGTAATACCTTCATGTTTACCAAGGAAAACTTTGTTCGCCTCACTAAGAGTTTTCTCCTGCAATTGACTGCAGAAAGAGAAAATAAAGGGATTTAATGCATCAGGGATCAAAATAATAATAGTAACAGTAACACAACAAAATTCTAGTAGGGGGAATAGCTATCATAAAACCATTTCAAAGAGAACCTGATGGATGGACGCTCAGCTTCTAAGACACTCCAAACAAGTTTTTCAGCATCAGTTAATGGAGCAGGCATTGAGCCCAATTTATGGAAAAATTTAATCTGCATTAGATTAAATTCAAATAAGCATTGTAAAGATTACATGATCTTTGTATCTAAGAACAGAAAAGAATGCAGTTGTGCATGGCAGTGCACAAATATGGTAGGGCAGATGTTACATGAATCTGGATTCTCAGCATCCAGCCTTAGCAGTTGCTTTACAGCCTTCGCAGTTGCTTTACAGCCTTCAGGAAAACAAAATAAAACCAAGACAAACGTACTAATATGAGCTCATGAAATAGTAAAAGTACTACTGCACAAAACCATTGTTCTACAACTCAAAGATATGTCGTGCAAACTATCTAATTCACACATAAATTCATTGAGTGAGTAGAGCAATAAGAAAAGGATGTTTGGTTAAACGGTACAGTTTCTTTATTTCAAGAACATATCCACAGGCAGAAAGTGAAAAAAGAGAGGAGAAAACAAGAGAAGGGGCTTCCTCACAAATCACTAGCTGACAATTAAATATCAGTTCTAGTTGACCAAACACAAAAAGAACAAGAAACACATCTCATGTTCAATTCTAGGAAAATATAATACCTGAAAGGCAAGCAAAATCTTCTGCTTTCTCATATTTACTTCAACAGAAAGTAAGTGCGTCTCCAAAGAATCAGGTGAGTTCTTCTGAAGCAACTTCAAGTACTTCGTTGCTTCTGACAAGGGATACTCTGTCTGAAAAAAAAAATACAGATTAAACAGTCTTAGCTTAATAGGCATTAGCGTAACACATTTTTACAGCACGAGGACTTTAATCAGGAATCTAAAGCACAGGGAAAAGATAATAATAGGTAACCTTCAATAATTTTTCTCCAAAAGGATAAGGATCTACAGGTTTAACATGTCGTTTCCCACACTTAGAGATGCCACTAGAACTTGATTCTTCATTTTTCTCCTCTGCCTCTTAAAATAATACACGGCATCAGAATGAAATCATCAAAGAGAGTGTTAGCCAAGAATCACCAAAACAAGCTGATATACTTTCTTAGCTCGTTCCACCTTCCTCTGCTTCTTCATTTTCTTTTTCTGAGAAGGAGTCTTTGATGTGTCATCCTCTTCTTCAGCCAGTGAGTTCAAAGGAGAATCAAACAACTTTAGATAGCATTTGCACTTCAAAATCCAATAATTATCACAATGCAGAAAGAAAAGGTTCAAAATTGAAGTAATCACCAGTTTCAAGCCAAGAGTTTCAGAGAAAGAAACACCAACATAGAAATGGGACAATGGATCAATCACAAAAACTATTACTTAATTGTTGCATGGCCTGTCACTATATCATCCCATTCCATTTCACCATCAAATCAATAAGATCAATATAAAAAGCTATATAATCAACAAATAAATTCTGGTACGGTAACATGCAATTCTCCATCCTTAACCCAACAGAAATCCCAGGTGCCGCCTTCCTATCATTTAAAAAGCCACAATCTCAAATTTCAATATGCCTGCAAGGAACATTTAATCCTTTCAGTAATAACATCACAAGAATATGAACTTACAAAAGATATAACGAAAGCAAATTGAGACTACCAAGCAAAATTTTTATCCTGTTTGGCATATACCACAAGGTCTCGACATAATATAATAAGAATCCCCTAAGTACAACGTAAAACACCATCCTAAGTATGAAACAAGTATAATAACCTTATAAAAATCAGAAACTATAATCTAGAATACTTGTTAAATTAAATTTGACTTGAGCATCATTTTGAACACAATTTTTTTAAGCAGATCCCAAATATTTGCATCTTCTTTTAATAGTTAATAATTTGTGGAGGAGCATTTGAACTTCAGACCTCCTACCAGGGCAAGAGGAGTTATTGCAACTAAGGTATGTGTAAAGCCACAAAAAAAAAAAAAAAACTGCTTTATAATATAACATAATTGGGCTTATTAATAGCATTTGTTTCTGTATGGTAAGGATAGACATGTATCCACAGTTGAAAATTCGTTAATGGTACATTTTCCTATATATATGTATTGGTCCATCAGGTAATAATAAAACAAAGAGACGGGGCACAAAGGATTGTCTTACATAGCATTCTGATACATAATTACTAATTTAATCACATACATATCAATTAGATCAACAAATGAATCAACAACAGCCCTCTTATCTTGAACTCTAAAACTCTCTTTTGGTATTCCTATACAAATGAAATTGCAAAAACAGATTGATCTACATTATTTGAAAAAATCTATAAAGTTCATAACGAACTTAAAATCATTGTGCATAATCAAAATGACTAGTATTGTAGACACCGATTTTGCCGGGCTCTACTGTTTTAATAATTAATAATAATATTTTTAATAAAAAAATTAATTAATGAACAAACAAAAAAAAAAACAAACAAAAAGAAACAGAATAAGACAAGAAATCAGGGAGTTGGTATGGCGGCCGCTGTCGCTAGCCTCCCGACCAAACCTACCCCGACCAGCCACCCTACAGCCACCAACCCAACTATAAGGAATTTAAAAATGAAAATAAGAAATAACAAGAAATTTGTAAAAAAATTAGGAAAAGAATAAAAAATGAAAAGATTTATGAAAAAAAAATCGAAGTATAAAAAAAAATGGAAACAAGAAATAAAAAGAATTTTGTGAAAATAAAAATAAAATAAGAAAAAAATATTAAAGCAAAACAAAAAAGATAAATAAAATACAAAAAAATATAAAATATAAAATAAACAAAAATGCGATAAAAAATATAAGAAGTAAGAAAATCAAAAATAAAAAAAGAGAAAAATGAAATGAAATGAAAAAATACAAAAAAAAAACAAAAAATTGAAAAACATACAAAAATAATAAGAAAACAATATAAAAAATCAAAGACAAAAAATTAAAAATGAGAAAAGTTAATGCAAAATAAAAATGAAAACAAAAGAAGAAAATGCAACAAAAAAAAAACTATAAGAATTTAAAAATGAAAATAAGAAATAAAAAGAAATTTGTAAAAGAATTAGGAAAAGAATAAAAATGAAAAGATTTATGAAAAAAAAGCCAAGTATAAAAAAAATGGAAACAAGAAATAAAAAGAATTTTGTGAAAAAAATTAGAAAAACAAGAAAAAATGAAAAATTGAAGAGGCAAAAATATGAAATTAAATAAAAAGATGAAAAAGTTTTCTAGAAATTTTTAAAACAAAGAAAAATGTGAAAGCAAAAAAAAATATGAAGCACATGAAAAGATAAGTAAAAAATGAAAAGGAAAAAGAGTTAATGAAAAATTATAAAAATAAACAAAAAATAACCAACAACGATAAATAAAAAAAGAAAACATGAAAAAGTTATGAAAACATGAATAAAAATTATGAAAATAAAAATAAAATAAGAAAAAATAATTAAAGCAAAACAAAAAAGAATAAATACAAAAAAAATATATAATATAAAATAAATAAAAATGCGATAAAAAATATAAGAAGTAAGAAAATCAAAAATAAAAAAAAGAAGAAAAATGAAATGAAATGAAAACATACAAAAAATAAAAAACCTAAAAAATTGAAAAAACAATATAAAATAATAAAAACAAATTAAAAAGAATCAATGCCAAAAATAAAAATGAAACAAAAGAAGAAAATGCAACAACAAAAACTATAAGAATTTAAAATGAAAATAAGATATAAAAAGAAATTTGTAAAAGAATTAGGAAAGAACAAAATGAAAAGATTTATGAAAAAAAAATCCAAGTATAAAAAAAATGAAACAAGAAATAAAAAGAATTTTGTGAAAAAAAATTAGAAAAACAAGAAAAAATAAAAATGAAGAGACAAAAATATGAAATTAAATAAAAGATGAAAAGATAAGTAAAAAATGAAAGGGAAAAAGTTAATGAAAAATTATAAAAATAAAACAAAAAATAACCAACAACGATAAATAAAAAAAATAAAAAAATAAAAAAATAAAAAACATGATAAAAATTTATGAAAATAAAAATAAAATAAGAAAAAAATATTAAAGCAAAACAAAAAAGATAAATAAAATACAAAAAATATATATAATATAAAATAAACAAAAATGCGAATAAAAAATATAAGAAGTAAGAAAATCAAAAATAAAAAAAAAAAACAGAAATGAAATGAAATGAAAAAATACAAAAAAAAACAAAAAATTGAAAAACATACAAAAAATAATATAAAAAATCAAAGACAAAATTAAAAATGAGAAAAGTTAATGCAAATAAAAAATGAAAACAAAAGAAGAAAATGCAACAACAAAAAACTATAAGAATTTAAAAATTAAAATAAGAAATAAAAGAAATTTGTAAAAGAATTAGGAAAAGAATAAAAATGAAAAGATTTATGAAAAAAAAATCCAAGTATAAAAAAAAATGGAAACAAGAAATAAAAAAAATTTTGTGAAAAAAATTAGAAAACAAGAAAAAATAAAAAATGAAGAGACAAAAATATGAAATTAAATAAAAGATGAAAAAGTTTTCTAAAAATTTTTAAAACAAAGAAAAATGTGAAAACAAAAAAAAATATGAAAGCACATGAAAAGATAAGTAAAAAAATGAAAAGGGAAAAAGAGTTAATGAAAAATTATAAAAATAAAACAAAAATAAACAACAACGATAAATAAAAAAAGAAAAGAAAAAAATAAAAAAATAAAAAAATAAAAACATGATAAAAATTTATGAAATAAAAATAAAATAAGAAAAAAATATTAAAGCAAAACAAAAAGATAAATAAATACAAAAAAATATAAAATATTAAAATAAACAAAAATGCGATAAAAATATAAGAAGTAAGAAATCAAAAATAAAAAAAAGACAAAATGAAATGAAATGAAAAAATACAAAAAAAATACAAAAATTGAAAAAATACAAAAATAATAAAAAAACAATATAAAAATCAAAGACAAAATTAAAAATGAGAAAAAGTTAATACAAATTAAAAATTGAAACAAAAGAAGAAAATGCAACAACAAAAACTATAAGAATTTAAAAATGAAATAAGAAATAAAAGAAATTTGTTAAAAGAATTAAGAGAAGAATAAAATGAAAAGAATTTATGAAAAAAAATCCAAAGAAGTATAAAAAAAATGGAAACAAGAAATAAAAAGAATTTTGTGAAAAAATTAAAAAAACAAGAAAAATAAAAAATGAAGAGGCAAAATATGAAACAAAATATAAAAGAAAAAAGTTTATGAGATATTTTTAAAACAAAGAAAAATGTGGAACCAAAAAAAATACTGAAAGCACATGAAAAGATAAGTAAAATGAAAAATTTTAATAATGGAAAAAAAGAAGAAAGAAAAGCAAGTTAATGAAAAATATAAAATAAAAGAAAAAATAACCAACAACGATAAATAAAAAAAGATAGAAAAATAAAAAAAACATGATAAAATTATTAAAATCATAAATAGAAAAAAGAAAAAAACAAAATAAATAAAGAAAAAATAATTAAAGCAAAACAAAAGATAAAAAATACAAAAAAATATAATATAAATAAACAAAATACGATAAAATATAAGAAGTAAGAAAATCAAAATAAAAAATAAAAAAAGAAAGAAGTGAAATGAAATGAGAAAATATAAAAAAAATACAAAAATTGAAAAACATATAAAAATATAAGAAAACAATATAAAATCAAAGCAAAAATTAAAAATGAAAACAAAGAAGAAAATGCAACAAAAAAAAACTATAAGAATTTAAAAATGAAAACAAGAAATAAAAAGAAATTTGTAAAAGAATTAAGAAAAGAATAAAAATGAAAGACAAATTTATGAAAAAAAATCCTAGGAAGTATAAAAATAATGGAAACAAGAAATAAAAAGAATTTTGTGAAAAAAATTAGAAACACAAGAAAAATAAAAAATGAAAAGGCAAAAATATGAAACAAAATAAAAGATAAAATAGTTTTTATAGAAATTTTTAAAACAAAGAAAAATGTGAAAACAAAAAAAATATGAAAACACATGAAGATAAGTAAAAAAGTGAAAAATTTAAAAGAAAAAGGAAAAATGTTAATGAAAAATTACAAAAATAACAAATAACAACGATAAATAAAAAAAGATAGAAAAATAAAAAAATAAAAACATGATAAAAATTTATGAAAATATAAATAAAGAAAGAGATAAAAAATAAAAATAAATAAGAAAGAAATATTAAAGCAAAACAAAAAAGATAAATAAAATACAAAAAATATAAAATATAAACAACAAAAAATGCGATAAAAAATATAAGAAGTAAGAAAATCAAAAATTAAAAATTAAAAAAGACAAATGAAATGAAATTGAAAAAATAGAAAAAAAATAAAAAAAATTGAAAAACATATAAAACATAATAAGAAAACAATATAAAAAATCTAAGCCAAAAAAACTAAAAATGAAAACAAAAGAAGAAAATGCAACAAAAAAAACTATTATTTATTTAAAAATGAAAATATGAATAAAAAGAAATTTGTAAAAGAATTAAGAAAAGGAATAAAAATGAAAAGACAGATTTATGAAAAAAAAAATCCTAGGAAGTATAAAAAAAAATAGAAACAAGAAATAAAAAGAATTTTGTGAAAAATTATTAAAAAAACAAGAAAAAAATAAAAAAGCAAAAAAGCAAAAATATATGAAACAAGAAAAAATAAAAAATGAATAGACAAAAATATGAAACACAAATAAAAGATAAAAAAGTTTTGTAGAAATTTTTAAAACAAAAGAAAAAATGTGAAAACAAAAAAAAATATATGAAAGCACATTAAAGATAAGTAAAAAAATAAAAAATTTTAAAAGAAAAAAAGAAAAAAGTTAATGAAAAATTATAAAAATAAAATTGAAAAACCAACAACGATAAAAAAAATAAAAAAAAAGAAAAAGATAGAAAAATAAATAAATAAAAAACATGTTAAAAATTTATGAAAATATAAATAAAGAAAGAAATAAAAAATAAACCAAATAAAAAAAAAATAAAAAAAAAATATTAAAGCAAAGCCAAAAAAGATAGATAAAATACAATAAAATATAAATATAAAATAAACAAAAATGCAATAAAAATATAAGAAGTAAGAAAATCAAAAATAAAAAATAAAATGAAATGAAATGAGAAAATACAAAAAAATACAAAAAAAATGAAAAACATAAATAATAAGAAACAATATAAAAATCAAAGACAAAAATTAAAAATGAGAAAAGTTAATGCAAAATAAAAATTAAAACAAAAGAAGAAATGAAATAAAAAAACTATAAGAATTTAAAATGAATATAAGAATAAAAAGAAATTTGTTAGATAAAAAGAAAAGAATAAAATGAAAAGACAAGATTTATGAGAAAAAAAATCCAAAGAAGTATAAAAAAATGAAAACAAGAAATAAAAAGAATTTTGTGAAAAAATTAGAAAAACAAGAAAAATAAAAAATGAAAAGGCAAAATATGAAATAAAATAAAAAGATAAACAGTTTTGTAGAAATTTTTAAAACAAAGAAAAATGTGAAAACAAAAAAAATATAAACACATGAAAAGATAAGTAAAAAATGAAAAATTTAAAAGGGAAAAAGGAAAAAGAGTTAATGAAAAATTATAAAAATAAAACGAAAAATAAACCAACAATGATAAATAAAAAAAAATAGAAAGATAAAAAAAATAAAAAACATGATAAAAATTATGAAAATATAAATAAAGAAAGAAATAACAATAAAAATAAAATAAAATAAGAAAAAAATATTAAAGCAAAACAAAAAAATAAATAAAGACAAAAATATAAAATATAAATAAAGAAAATGCGATAAAAATATAAGAAAATCAAAAATACAAAAATACAAAATGAAATGAAATGAAAAAATAAAAAAATACAAAAATTAAAAAACATATAAAAAAATAATATAAAAAATCAAAGACAAAAAAATAAATAAGAGAAAAGTTAATGCCAAATAAAAATGAAACAAAAGAAGAAAATGCAACAAAAAAAAATTATAAGAATTTAAAAATGAAAATAAGAAATAAAAAAAATTTGTAAAAAGATTAAGAAAGGAATAAAAATAAAAAGAAAAGATTTATGAAAAATAAAAAATTCAAGAAAGTGTAAAAAAAAATGGAAACAAGAAATAAAAAAACTGTCAAAAAATTAGAAAAACAAGAAAAAATAAAAAATGAAGAGGCAAAAAATATGAAATAAAATAAAAAGAAAGTTTTGTAAAAATTTTAAAACAAAGAAAAAAGTGAAAACAAAAAAAATGAAAGCACAAAAAAATAAGTAAAAAAAAATTTTAAAAGAAAAAAGTTAATGAAAAACAAAAAAGATAAAACAAAATACAATAAAAATATAAAAATCAAAAAATCAAAAATAAAAAAATATATATTAAATAAATAATTATATTATCTCTTAATAAAAGATAAATATTATACAATCCAAAATAATAAATAAAATAATAAGCAATAAAAAAATAATCGAAATTGTATTAAATAAAAAATAATATTATCTAATATAATTTTTGTTAATTACATAAATTACACGATAAATAAAAATAAATTTCCAAGATAAAATACAAAAGAATCTTAATTAGATATCTAATTAGTATACATACACATAAACACCTTCATTTTTAATGAAGTCAAAGTCTCATTCAACAATGCTTAATAATAAGGTGATCTGCATTTTAAGTTAAACATAAACAACATGCCACATATATATAAAGAACAATGCTGCATTTAAGTTAAACACAAGCAACATGGCACATGTATAAAGAACAATGCTATTTTAGAAATAAAGACAATTAAAACTTGAACTTCATGCTCAAGCAAGGCAAAGATTGCCTGCAAAATAAACCTAATAACATCCATTGCTCACAAATCAGATATTATAAATGTTTTAACTCGGAAACCCAAAGATACGAAAGTAAAAGGGCCTTTAAAAACCTAAAGAGAAATTAAAACTAAAGCAACAAACCTTAACAAAAAAAGATTATAATGAAAGGCCAAAGATAAGAGTAGTTTTGCATCTCAACATAAATATACAACAATTATATACCAAAGTTAAAAAACAACAGCCACCAACACATCATAAGTCAGGATGCTTCCAATATAAACAGTATTACTTAAGAAAACAAAGTCTATATTATAATCAGAAACACAGAATTTTAGCAACTTTAATCAAACTTTCATGATCTGAAATGTACTAAACAAGTACAATTATCATCGAAATTACCATACAATACAACAAAAATTCTATGCAAGATCATAGACTTTCAAAGAATCCAATAAGAAAGAGGCAATCTTCCATCTCAGTGCTTAACTAGATTTAAGTTTATGAAATTAATCTTAAAAAAGTAATCAATCATGCAACAAAGTAAAGTGAAATCAGCAAAACAAGAAGAATCAAACACAACACAAAAAAAAAAGAGGTACTCTTCATTGTAAGCACTCATCTTCAGTGCGAGGTTGGATTAAGTTTTTGAAATTAAACCTAAGATTACAATTTGTCATGCAACAGAGTTGAACTAGCAAAATAAAAAAATAAAAAATAGAAAACTCAACCATACAAATTTGGAGTACACTGCTGATACAATCTCTAATTCCTCTCTCTAGCAAATCGTGTTCGAAGTACACGATCAACTAATTCCGTATAGACTACTAAATGCAATCACAATTAAGAAAAGTTTACAAAACTACAATCTGTACACAAAAGATGAAAACTAAAATTTAATGAATGTTAAAGATAAGAGATCAACATATAATTGATAGTTCAAATCAAACTCCGGCAAATCACAAGCCTACAACCAAAAAATTAGAATTAACCAGAAGCTATGGGAATGAAAATCTAAAAGCCAACTTGCAAAATAAACCCAACAAAACACACAGGAATAAAACCAACCAAACACACCAGGACATCAGAAATTTGAAACTTTAATTCCTCTATCCTGCAAGGTATGCTTAGAGCACAATAGCCCATTAAGCGTTCAAAGAACAAACAAATGACAACTAGGGCACATCAATGGATGAAGAACCAACAACCCAGGAATTTCTTGACAGTAACATTCTCCTAATGCATTCGTCAAACAACTTCATCAACGATTAGAGGCAACCACAATAAAAAGTTTGACAATCATCACATAACTAAAAAAAGCCAAGCCAGTGAAACCACATAAAAAGTTTTTTCTCTCTGTCATGCCACAGAGAGAAAAACAAGAAGGAAAACTCCCATACACACAGAGCCACACATTTTAATCCTTAAATCCTACACACAACCATACAAATTTAGAATCCATAATTCCCCTGCAAGTCATTCTTGGACGACACAACGCATCAAGTTTCAAACAGACCATCACATCACAACCCAAGGGAATTTTTCAAAGTAAAGTTACAAAGCCCTAATTTATGTAAAAGTTTAAAAATGAAACAAGAAGAATCAAGACACAATCTCAATGAGAAAGACATCAAACTGAGAGCCTATGACAACATATATTTAGAATTTCAAAGAATCCAGCAAAAAGAAATAATCTTCCTTTTAAGCATTCAACCACAATGCATGTCAAAATTAAATTACAGAAATTGAACCTAGCAAACCAATCTGCCTTGTAACAAATAGAGTGAAACAACAAAATAAAAACCTCCCTAAACACGTACCTACACACACAAGAGGCACAGAAATTGAATTCGCTGCTTGAAGCACACATGGAGAAAACAAACTCCCATACACAGCCACATAAATTTTTAATTCTTAAATGCAACACCATAGAAATTTAATGCCTTAATTCTCCCTACACTACAAAACACAGAATTCAATACACTATTTAGACTTTCAAAGATCCATCAAAGGAAAGATCCTCTTGTAAACATTTCCATCAATGCATGTCAAAATTAAGTTTACAAAAATGTAACTAATTCAACACCTGTTCTTAACAACATCATGCTTCATTAATTCTTAATAATACCGTCATGACTAACCACCAATGACATGAAGAACATTGAACTGACACAGTAATAAACCATCCAATACGCAACAGAATTTTGTGTTTTCATCCCAATGCTTATAGAATATAAATAGATGCAAACTACAAGAAGAGGGGACAGCAGAAAAACACAGTCCAATCCCTAAACATTGAGAATCATTCTTACCCCTATGCTCCTTACCACCATAAACTCACAGCCATCAACAATCTATTCCACTTTTATTGAGGCTAGAATTCTTCAAAGATAATGCCTGCATATCCTATTACAAAAAGCAATGCCATAGAAATATGCATTATGAAATTAGATCAAATTAAGAAAGGCTTCTGTGGATAATACAAGAATATACAAAATATTGGCCAAAGATGAAAAAATGATTACAACCTACAAAGAAAGGATTGCACAAGAAATTAAAGATAAACCTGGATGTTGGTAACCCATGATAGGTTAATTGCCACAGTCCCTGTTAAAGCTGCTGTGAAAACACCAATAGTTTTCAACAAATTAGTCTTTGGCTGGTAAGTAACTTCGAAATCTAACGAGCTAGCTTCATCAACTCAACATAAAGGATCACAAGGTCCAGAGGTTGAGGTCAGCTCCTGTTGATATGCAAAGGTTATTTCAGTGTGTGGAAGAACCCAAAAATGAAGAAACACAGACACTGCCGTTTTGCTATGATGGTTGGTTTTTATAGCAATTTGGAGAAAGCTTTCTAAACAGCCTTTTGTATAATCTTCCCTCATAAAGAGGATCATTACTCAGCCTCAATCCTGCCAATGAAGGATGAGAAACCAAGAAGAGTCATTTGAAAAATGTTCCTAGCCTTTAGGATTCAGCATTTTTTACACAATGAGGCTACTTTCAGGACTTGAACTTGCTCATTTGAGCCCCTCAGCCAAAATCTTTTATATTACACCAGACAGTGTCTCCTAATCAACCCTCATATATCTAACTAAATCAATCTGATTTCTGAGCTAAACATCTGCAGAAGGTAATTTCCAATAGCAACAGCTTGAAATTCTATCAAATTATTTGACCTCCTCATTAACCAAGATAAAATCTTCAAATGTATGAACTAGCAGTACAGGCAAATGGGTACCCTTAAACTGGAAGTACTTATAAGCAAGACAATAGATGACAAGAGACACAAAATGAAATCAAAAAACACTCACCCAAATCATAAATCAATGAAAATGCAAATGGGTACTCGTAAAGATAAAATTTTTCATAATGGCATAGGGATGAAAAGAACAAAAACCTCAAGCTGCTTTTCATTGTTGGGTTGAACTTTTTGTTGCCGTGCAATAACTTTCGTTACGGGGTTTACCTAGACTCATAATTGTTGTTATATTATTACATTATAATATAAATCAAATTAAGAATTTTTTTTATTGAAAGAAAAAAAGAACAATACTAATTTTTTTACTTGAGATACTATAACTAATTCAAGGTATGGATCCAATCTATAACTAAAGTTATAAAGGGGATACACTCATTCTTTTTGGTTTCTAACCTTTGGTGACATGGCTAACCAGTAAGGCGGGGATTGCAAATCCCTTATTCCCCGGTTCAAATCAAGTTGTTGCTTGATCAACAAAAAACTTGGAACCCTATATTCTGCTTTGCTCATATGACTCAAAAATTTTTCTCTACCAAAAACAAGTGCAAGAAAAGGACTCTTGATACTTTCTTGACTATAAACTTAGCAAGGTTTTGTCTTCAAAAATGTTGTAAATCCTTACGTCTAGGATTCAAGGAAAAGTTAGAGTAGGAGAGGGGAATCAGAAATCTTGATATGATATCCCCTCTCCTATTAATGGAAGGGCTGCTAAAAGAGTCTTCAATTAGATTGGATATCATAATGGGAGTGTCTAATTATTAACAAATGAATAGTTGTACAAGGGTAAGTAATGAACAACAGTTACCTTTAGGAAGTCTTTCATGCTTTGAAAGCAAGGTTCAGACAACACATCATTGCAACATATATGTATGCAATAATCCCACATTCCCCAAAAGACAAAGGGAAAAGGAGGGAGGCAAAGAGGAATCTAACCCAAAAGGAAGCATCACATGCATGTGTTCATCAACAATAGGTGACAGACGCTAAAAGCACCCAGACAAGTAGACAACAGAGCTTGCATAGCATTTTACACGTACAGCCCACAACCAAACAGAATAAGTCTATTGCAAATCATTGAAAAGGCTGCAGATCCTAACAAAAATGTTCACCTAATGGCTCCAGCTGCTACTTTGTGAAAATAAGCATGTGAATGCAACCAATCTTTAAATTTTAGCTTTCCAACATATGCACGTGGTGCCATTTTCCGCAAACAATAAGAATGGAAATCAAATTGATCTTCAGTAATATCAGCATAGTGCTTCTCCACAGCTATAAATTTCTCCAGGGCCCGTCCAAAATCACCATGTCGAAAGTAACTTTCATCAGAAGCAAGTTCATACCTTCAAAAGATGGATAACACTCAGTAGGTGTACCCAAATTATAATTAGAGACAACAACATGTGGAAGGTAATAAACAAAAACAGACCACATGCACTGCATGTCATGAAGGTTGTTGTGCTGGCCCCCATCTTTCGTGAACAAAACAGCAGTTTTTCCTGCCAAAGCCACCTTCAAAAGTAGAAAAAGCTTGTGAACAGTACAATAATACCGAAAGAAATTTAGTGACAAATATTAACTATGACAAAAGATGAAGTGGGGAAGCCTTAGAACCTGATCAGACTGCAACATTCGCTTCACAGATTAACTGTTTACATAGCGATCTGCAAGATCCATACACCTAGCTTCATCTGTCAATGAAGCCACAGCTACCAAATCACCAACATGTTTCAGTATCCGACTCTGTCACCAAAGAGAAGTAAATAATATACACATAGACCCAGCTTCAAGAAAATTCCAAGAACTTCTCCAAAAGATCAAGAAACAATAGCCAGTCAAACTAAAAAACACCAGTCAAACTAATACAAAAAAAAAAAAAAATCTCACCTGGATATAAAGGCTAGAAGAGGCTTAATGCAATCAATTGCCGCTTTACGAAATTTGTTTCCTTGCAGTAAATCAAGTGGTATCCTCTAAAAATTGAGAAAACAAAGTTTTAATATAAGTCCTAGAACATTCATCACACATCATAAAGGAAGTAGCATTTATTGGCAATAATGATGCACATTGTAACAGCAATAATTACAATTCTCATGAATGAATACATAACAAATGTGGGTTACAGGAAGAAAACAATTTAAATACATCCTCACTGCATGAGTCAAATTCCAAAAGCTCTAGAGTTTGACACTTTATTTCAATCATGCCATAACCTGGCCCATCGTCAAAAGGTTTTTATATAGGAAAGTCAGTTTAACTAAAAGAATGAGATAAAGATAGCCACTAATAAAAGAATTAGCCACCATGTCAACTCTCTAGGGGTGAAGCATATGAAAGCATAATTTTAACCACCTAGAGTTCTTACTATTGTCACATCAAGACATCAATGAAGTATTTCAGCATAATACCACAACTATCTATTTCTAGATTATTTAAGAATATCACAAGCCATCGAATGGACTGTGTCTATTGTAGAACCACATCACTAGATTTTTGTCACATAATTTCTTATCAAGCCATCAAGAAAAACAAGATCCCTACAAGAGTATTTGTAAAAATAGCCGCCCCTCCTCTCTCTAGAAAAGGGGAGAAAGCTTGATAGCTCTACAAAAAAAGTAAGGTTTTCGTTGGATTTGCATCATGTGATTCTATAAATAAGAGAGAGAAGAAATCCAGAGTAAATATAATGAACAGAACATCCCAAGGTACCATTTGGAGCTTATTAAAAAAAAATACCAAACAGAAAATCAAATTAATATGACTAACAGCTAAGACATAATAAAACAGCTTACACTAGCAATATCATTATCTACAGTCTATAACGAGAACACATTTTATCATCAGAAAAAAATAGAAAAAAATCAAATCGGGCATTATTTGAAGTAAAAAATTTAAATAAAATTAAGATGGTAGAAATCAAACCTTCATAAGGTCTCCAAATTCCTCACACATTCCAATTTGTCCTCCACCAACTAATTCTCTACTTAACAGCCTCAAGTTTCTTGGTCTGCTCCAAGGTATATAACATTTCTGCAACTGCCACTATATGCATCAAAGATTCTGCAGAACCAAAAAGTGAAATTTGCATGATTATACAACCTACCTCAAGGAACCTAAAATGCATCATGTTATGTAAAGGTCGTAATACCTTCATGTTTACCAAGGAAAACTTTGTTCGCCTCACTAAGAGTTTTCTCCTGCAATTGACTGCAGAAAGAGAAAATAAAGGGATTTAATGCATCAGGGATCAAAATAATAATAGTAACAGTAACACAACAAAATTCTAGTAGGGGAATAGCTATCATAAAACCATTTCAAAGAGAACCTGATGGATGGACGCTCAGCTTCTAAGACACTCCAAACAAGTTTTTCAGCATCAGTTAATGGAGCAGGCATTGAGCCCAATTTATGGAAAAATTTAATCTGCATTAGATTAAATTCAAATAAGCATTGTAAAGATTACATGATCTTTGTATCTAAGAACAGAAAAGAATGCAGTTGTGCATGGCAGTGCACAAATATGGTAGGGCAGATGTTACATGAATCTGGATTCTCAGCATCCAGCCTTAGCAGTTGCTTTACAGCCTTCGCAGTTGCTTTACAGCCTTCAGGAAAACAAAATAAAACCAAGACAAACGTACTAATATGAGCTCATGAAATAGTAAAAGTACTACTGCACAAAACCATTGTTCTACAACTCAAAGATATGTCGTGCAAACTATCTAATTCACACATAAATTCATTGAGTGAGTAGAGCAATAAGAAAAGGATGTTTGGTTAAACGGTACAGTTTCTTTATTTCAAGAACATATCCACAGGCAGAAAGTGAAAAAAGAGAGGAGAAAACAAGAGAAGGGGCTTCCTCACAAATCACTAGCTGACAATTAAATATCAGTTCTAGTTGACCAAACACAAAAAGAACAAGAAACACATCTCATGTTCAATTCTAGGAAAATATAATACCTGAAAGGCAAGCAAAATCTTCTGCTTTCTCATATTTACTTCAACAGAAAGTAAGTGCGTCTCCAAAGAATCAGGTGAGTTCTTCTGAAGCAACTTCAAGTACTTCGTTGCTTCTGACAAGGGATACTCTGTCTGAAAAAAAAAATACAGATTAAACAGTCTTAGCTTAATAGGCATTAGCGTAACACATTTTTACAGCACGAGGACTTTAATCAGGAATCTAAAGCACAGGGAAAAGATAATAATAGGTAACCTTCAATAATTTTCTCCAAAAGGATAAGGATCTACAGGTTTAACATGTCGTTTCCCACACTTAGAGATGCCACTAGAACTTGATTCTTCATTTTTCTCCTCTGCCTCTTAAAATAATACACGGCATCAGAATGAAATCATCAAAGAGAGTGTTAGCCAAGAATCACCAAAACAAGCTGATATACTTTCTTAGCTCGTTCCACCTTCCTCTGCTTCTTCATTTTCTTTTTCTGAGAAGGAGTCTTTGATGTGTCATCCTCTTCTTCAGCCAGTGAGTTCAAAGGAGAATCAAACAACTTTAGATAGCATTTGCACTTCAAAATCCAATAATTATCACAATGCAGAAAGAAAAGGTTCAAAATTGAAGTAATCACCAGTTTCAAGCCAAGAGTTTCAGAGAAAGAAACACCAACATAGAAATGGGACCAATGGATCAATCACAAAAACTATTACTTAATTGTTGCATGGCCTGTCACTATATCATCCCATTCCATTCACCATCAAATCAATAAGATCAATATAAAAAGCTATATAATCAACAAATAAATTCTGGTACTTGGTAAACATGCAATTCTCCATCCTTACCCAACAGAAATCCCAGGTGCCGCCTTCCTATCATTTAAAAAAGCCACAATCTCAAATTTCAATATGCCTGCAAGGAACATTTAATCCTTTCAGTAATAACATCACAAGAATATGAAACTTACAAAAGATATAACGAAAGCAAATTGAGACTACCAAGCAAAATTTTTATCCTGTTTGGCATTATACCACAAGGTCTCGACATAATATAATAAGAATCCCCTAAGTACAACGTAAAACACCCATCCTAAGTATGAAACAAGTATATAACCTTATAAAAATCAGAAACTATAATCTAGAATACTTGTTAAATTAAATTTGACTTGAGCATCATTTGAACACAAATTTTTTAAGCAGATCCAAATATTTGCATCTTCTTTTAATAGTTAATAATTTGTGGGAGAGCATTTGAACTTCAGACCTCTACCAGGGCAAGAGGAGTTATTGCAACTAAGGTATGTGTAAAGCCACAAAAAAAAAAAAAAAAAACTGCTTTATAATATAACATAATTGGCTTATTAATAGCATTTGTTTCTGTATGGTAAGGATAGACATGTATCCACAGTTGAAAATTCGTTAATGGTACATTTTCCTATATATTATGTATTTGGTCCATCAGGTATATAAAACAAAGAGACGGGGCACAAGGATTGTCTTACATAGCATTCTGATACATAATACTAATTTAATCACATACATATCAATTAGATCAACAAATGAATCAACAACAGCCTCTTATTTGAACTCTAAAACTCTCATTTGTATTCCTTATACAAATGAAATTGAAAAAACAGATTGATTAACATTATTTGAAAAAATCATAAAGTTCATAACGAACTTAAAATCATTGTGCATATCAAAATGACTAGTATTGTAGACACCGATTTTGTCCGGGTCTACTGTTTTAATAATAATAATAATATTTTTAATAAAAAAATTATTAATAAACAAAACAAAAAAAAAAAAACAAACAAAAGAAACAGAATAAGACAGAAATCAGGGAGTTGGTACGGCGCCGCTGTCGCCAGCCTCCGACCAGCCACCCTACAGCCACCAACCAACTACCCTACAGCCACCTAGATCCCCCTAATTTAAGCCTTTAAAAATCTCCAGCCACTTCCCCTTCAAGAAGGAGGAAGCTGGCTGGAATCCCCATTCAACCTTGCTCTAAAAATTCCCTTTTCTGAAACCTCTCCCTCGAATCCCTCCTTTTCCGAAATCTCTCTCGAACGCATAGGAACCCGTTCACTTCATCCCTACCAAAAATCACCAAACGAGCTACCCCTCCCTCAAAACACTCCCAAACACCCAAAATACCCAA
>NW_019168127.1:0-30524 GCF_002303985.1 Durio zibethinus
AAGTGGTACGATCCCACAGCCCACTGTGACTACCATTATGGGATTATCGGTCACTCCACCAAAAATTGCACCATCCTGAAACATAAAGTGCAACAATTGATCAAGGATGAAATGATTTGCTTTGATACAAGAGGGGTGACTGCATCGAATGTTAGTGGCAATCCTTTGTCGAATCATAATGTGAATGCTATAAGTGAAGAGCAGAAGCGCCATGTGAAGAAAAGAGTGGCGATATTAAGACACCTCTCAGCCAACTGTTCGATATTTTACGAAGAGCTGACATGATACAATTAGTAAGTCCACATAGCTATCATGGAGCATATATAGTCGGTACTAGTTGTAAGTATCATAATGGGGTAATAAGCCATTCCATCGAAACCTGTGAGCAATTTCACCAAGAGGTACAAAAATTCTTAGATTTATATTAGATGAAGGTCTATGAAGAAAGAGAAGACTTAAAGAATGTTGAGGTGTCCATGACTGATAGGCCTGTAAAGCTGTTTCCAAAACCAGTGACAATTCAGTGTGGGAACAAACCGAAGTCAATCATAGACAAACTCATCCCTAGGCCAATAACTTTTAAAGTCCCTATACTTTTCCCGTACAAGGATGATAAAGCTGTACCCTGGACATATGGCTATGACACTGTAGTTCAGGAGCAAGAAGAAGATGTCTCTAAAGCTGACGTTTCTAATATAACTGGTGTAAGAGGCATTACCCAAAGTGAGAGGTGCTACACTCCAGAAATGTTAGAGAAGGCTAGAAAAGAGAAGGCTAAAGAAGGAGAAAGATGGAATAATCCTAAAGTAGAACCTGAAGAAGATTATCCGAAGCTAGTATCAGAAAGAAAAGTTTGTGAATTCCTGAAGCTGGTAAAACATAGTGAGTATTCAGTTGTGAAACAGTTGAATAAAATGCCAGCTTGAATCTCATTATTATCATTGTTGTTGAACTCAGAGCCACATCGAAACACCCTACTGAAAGTGTTGAATCAGGCATACGTGGCACATAATGTATTTGTTGAATATGTGAACCACTTGGCAAGAAATCTAGTCATGCCAAATCACATTTCATTCAGCAATGATGAGATTCCTTTGGAAGAAATAAAAAATGCTAAGGCTCTGCATATCATAGTCAAGTGCAAGAGCCATATCATAACTAAGGTTTTTATCGATAATGGCTCTGCTATCAATGTTATGCCTATGTCAACTTTGGCAAGGCTACCCATTGATTACTTTCATATGAAAGATAGTTAGATGATTGTGAGAGCCTTTGATGGGACCAGAAGAGAAGTCCTAGGGATATCAAAATGCCCTTACAAATTGGGTCATGCACTTTCAATGTAAAGTTTCAAGTGATGGATATCTCTCCATCTTATAGCTATCTATTAGGAAGGCCATGGATTTATATGGCAGGAGCTGTACCTTTTACTTTGCACCAAAAGATCAAGTTTAATGTAGAAGGTCAATTAGTAATGGTAGTCGGGGAGAAAGACATGCTAGTGACCCAACCATTGAATACTCCATATGTAGAGGCTACCGAAGAAGCATTAGAATGCTCCTATCGATCTTTTGAATTGGTTAATTCTATAGGTGAAGGATTTAAAAGTCAACCCTTTTCAAGGATAGTGATGAGCCAAGTCATCAACAAGGGTTGGTATCTAGGACTGGGGCTAAGCAAGCACTTGCAGAGAATAAAGAAACCCCCGATGGTGATAGACAATAGCGATAAGGTAGGCCTAGGCTATGGATAGCAGAATGGGAGGTCAAAAGAAGGCCATCAGGAAAGACAGTAAGACTAATGGCTATCTTGCACCTGTATGAATCTTTCAGACCTGGAGAATTCATGTACCCAGATACAAGAAAAAGCATGGAAGATGCTTTTGCTTAGTTAACCATTAATGCTATTGAAGATGAAGTGGGGCTTAATCAAGAGGAGTGGGTTCACCTTTGTTCACCAAATTATGAGCTGAATAATTGGAGTGCCATCAAGATGCCTGTGACTTTTGAGACTAATACAATGTAATTGTAACATCCCAATAGCTATTGCCCAAGGCATTGGGGTGATCTTTCTTGTTTGGGCCGTTTGTCTTTTATTATTTTTAATAAAAAATAGGAAGGATGCATTTTCATTCATTTCTTCTTGTGTCTTCATTATTTCCATCTTCCCAAGCACATCTTGCCAACATATCCCATTTCATTCAATTTCAGGTCTTTAAATGAACATGAAGATAATCATGATAACAATTAAGAGGTTAGCTTTGAGAATTCAATTAATACTGATGAACTTGACAATGAAGAGAATTCTGAAGAATATGTTATGCCTCTAGACCTAATGAGATTGATTGAACAAGAAAATAAGCCAATTGAGCCTCATTAGGAGATAGTTGACTTAGTGAATTTGAGAGATGAAGAGAATAAGAAAGAGGTCAGAATAGGTATTTCACTTTTATCAGGAGATAGGCAACGATTAGCAAACCTAATTCGAGAATTTATAGATATATTTACTTGGTCTTACTAGGATATGCCAAGGCTGAGCGCGGAGATAGTGGAGCACAGATTGCCTTTAAAACCAGAATGTAAGCCAGTTCAGTAGAAACTAAGACGGATGAAGCCCGAAATGCTACTAAAGATTAAAGAAAAGGTGAAGAAACAATTTGATGCAGGTTTTCTACAAGTAGCTAAGTATCCAGAGTGGGTAGCCAATATAGTCTCAATTTCTAAGAAGGATGGAAAGTTACGAATGTATGTAGACTATCAGGACTTGAATAAGGTTAGCCTAAAGGATAACTTTCCTCTGCCTCATATCGACACATTGGTAGATAATGAGGCTAAGCATTCGATTTTCTCTTTTATGGATGGTTTCTCAGGGTATAATCAGATAAAAATGGCTACAGATGATATGGAAAAGACTACTTTCGTAACCATGTGGGGAACCTTTTCTACAAAGTCATGCCTTTTGGGTTAAAGAATGCTGGGGCAACATATCAAAGGGCCATGGTAACACTCTTCCATGACATGATGCACAAAAAGATCGAGGTGTATGTAGACGATATGATTACAAAGTCTTGTGAGGATGAAGATCATGTCACCAGCCTCAGAAAGTTATTTGAAAGGTTGAAAAAATTTCAGCTCAAATTAAACCCAGCCAAATGCACCTTTAAGGTAAAGTCAGGGAAGTTGCTAGGCTTTGTGGTTAGTGAAAGAGGAATTAAAGTTGATCCAGATAGGATACGAGCCATTCAAAATTTGTCACCTCCTAGTACACCAAAAGAAGTTCGAGGCTTTTTGAGGAGATTGAATTACATTTATCGGTTTATCTCTCAGCTTACTTACAAATGTGATCTCATATTTAAGCTTTTCCGTAAGAATAATCCTGAGAAATGGAATAAAGAATGTCAAGAGGCATTTGATAAAATTAAGCAATACTTATCAAACCCTCCAGTATTGGTGCCACCTGTTCCAGGAAAACCTTTAATTTTATACTTAACTGTATGTGAAAATTCAATGGGATGTGTGCTGGGGCAGCAAGATGAGGCTAGCTGAAAGGAGAGAGCTATTTACTATCTGAGTAAAAAGTTCACGGAATATGAATCCAAGTATTTTTCATTAGAGAAAATGTGTTGTGCATTAGTGTGGACTGCCAAAAGACTCAAACAGTATATGCTCTATCATACTACGTGGCTCATAGCGAAATTGGATCCAATTAAGTATATCTTCGAGAAGCTTTCTTTGTCTAAAAGAATTGCTAGATGGTAAGTAATACTCTCAAAATACGATATTATATATGTGAGCCAAAAAGCAATAAAAGGGGGTGCTATAGCAAAATTTCTTATAATTCGTGCTACTGAAAAGTATGAGACAATGAAGTTGAAATTCCTTGATGAAGACTTGATGACTATTTCCTAACTAGAGGAAGGGAAGTATGGAGATGAGAGATTCAAAACTCATTCCATATCATAAGTATATTCTAGAGTTGACGAAACAATTTGAAGATATCTAGTTTGACCACTTATCTTGAGAAGAGAATTTGATTACTGATGCATTGGCTACTCTAGCTGCAATGATTCAAATTAATGATAATACTGACATTCAGCCCATCAAGCTAGATGTTAAGGATATACCAGCTTATTGCTCTACTGTAGAAAAAGAAAAAGATGGAAAACCCTAGTATTATGACATCCTACAATATATTAAAGATCAGCAGTACCTAGTTCAAGCAATAGAAAATGATAAAAGGGTCGTCCGAAGATTGGCTATGAGCTTTTTCCTAGATAGGGATATTCTGTACAAAAAAAGCCAGGATCAAGTATTATTGAGGTGCGTAAGTAAGACTAAAGCGAGAAAAATCATTGAAAAGGTGCATGATGGAATATGTGGGGCACATACCAATGGACATATGATGGCGAGACAGATCATGAGAGCAGGATATTACTGGTTGACGATAGAGAATGATTGCATTGACTATGCTTGTAAATGCCATAAATGCTAGATATATGCTGATAAGATCCATGCTCCGTCATCTGCTTTACATGTTATGGCACCACCATGGACATTCTCAATGTAGGGCATGGATGTCATTGGCCCAATCACCCCAAAGGCTTCTAACGGGCATATATTCATTTTTGTGATGATAGATTACTTCACAAAATGGGTAGAGGCAGCATCATATGCAAGTGTGACACGATCTGTGGTTTGTAAATTCATAAAGAAAGAGATCATCTATAGATATGAGCTTTGAAGAGAATTATTTTAGACAATGCCAAGAATCTAAATAGTAAGATGATGCAAGAAATATGTGCTCAATACAAGATCAAGCATCATAACTCGACACCATACCGTCCGAAAATGAATGAGGCAGTTGAGGCAGCCAATAAGAACATAAAAAGGATTTTGGAGAAGATGATCAAGACTTACAAAGATTGGCATTAGAAGTTACCATTCGCATTACATGCATATCGAACGTCAGTTCGCACCTCTACTAGGGCAACCCCATTTTCTTTAGTTTATGGGATGGAAGCTATACTACTAGTGGAAGTAGAGATCCCCTCCTTGAAGGTTCTAAAAGAAGTTGAGTTGAAAGAAGCTGAATGGATTCAAGAACGCTATGAACAGTTAAATTTCATAGAAGAAAAGAGATTGACTGCATTATGCTATGGTCAGCTATATCAAAGAAGAATGATGGGGGCTCATGATAAGAGGATTCAACCTCGTTGCTTTCGAAAAGGTGAGTTGGTCTTGAAGAGAATCCTTCCTATCCAACACAATAGTAGAGAAAAATGGATTCCGAATTAGGAAGGACCATATGTGGTGAGACGGGCTTTTTCGGGTGAAGCGCTGATACTGACTGAGATGGATGGAAATGATTTACCTCATCCTATAAATTCTGATGCTGTGAAGAAATACTATGCTTAAAAAAATTTTTAAAAAAAAAATAATAAAAAGTGGAAAAAAAAAGTGAATGAAAAATGAGGACTCAAGGCGAAAACCCTAAAAGGGCGGTTTGAGTCATAGGGGGTTTGTCTAAGTTGAAAACCTGAAAAGGCAGCTTAGATAAGGAGAATACAACATCGAATTTGAAAATTCGCTGACATGGAGGCTAGCAAATTCGAAAGAGTTTTAAGTTGTTAAATATATCAGAGGGTTGGGTTTTCAGAAAAAAACTTTGAGATATGTTATCATGATTATCTGATTGTTCATTTTGGGCTTTATCCCCATACTTATCCTTGTAATTCTCCCTTGGCTGAAATTAGCCAACATTTTGCTAATAAGAGACATTCTATTTCATTCTTTGTGTCTTTTTTTTATGACTATTTCTTAACCATTCATATTTCTTTCTTCTTAATACCCCACCATAGAAGAAATGTGCAAATGCATTCTTACTTTTTAAGTTTGAAATAATGATTGATGAATGAATAACAACATGAAAGATTTTTACATTACATTGAATAAATCAAGAGTGATAAAGGCAGAATCGAGATGTTCAGTTCCTGATTAGGACATTGAATCTGGGAAGAGATTTCTTACAAGAAGAATGTGAGTGGAAGAGATGATTAAGAGCTATACTGGCTCGATCTTAGAAGAGCAATGTAATTGGATCTTTGAAGAATCAAAAGGCTTGATGCCTAAAAAAAGAGCTTGAGAAACTTAAGTACCATACATTGAATAGGAATTAATTGGCCAACATTTACATAGCATGCATTGAAATTCATATGCATTGCATAGCATATACTACTTTCAGGAAAGTATAGTGTATAAATTCAAGAAGCATGAGTGTTCCAACATCCCGCATAGAGAAGACAGATGTGAAGATATTTTCAAATTTGAGAAGAAACTTGTCAGGTAAATTCCTAATCCTTGAAATAGGATGTCTTTTGGTTCACGATTGATTTATAAGACCTTTGGGCATAATCTCCTGAAATTCCTTCAAACATAATTTGCAACTCCTTTGGACATGGTTGTTAAGGAGCAATTTACTTTTCAAAGTCGTGGTGCCTCTGTTTAGAGGAGTAATTTACTTTTGAAAGTCGTGGTGCCTCTATTTAGAGGAGCATTTTATTTTTTTGAGTCGTTGAGCCTCTGATTAGAGGAGCCATTTATGTTTCTCAAAGTCGTTGAGCCTCTGCTTAGAGGAGCATTGATCAAAAAATAAAAAAAAAACAAAAAATAAAAAAATAAAAAATATCGAGTTGAGTCTTGATTGGGTGTCTACGTCTTTGCGCAATTTTTGTTTCACAGAAAATGTGCAAAGAGGGATAGCTGTAGACACCCAATTTAGTCCAAGCCCGGATCAATTGGGCCTGGTCCAAATGGGTAAGCCCTATTTTGCTTTGTATTTTATATTTTTATTGTTTTTATTTTATATTTTATGTATATATTTTCCTTTGTATCTTATGTATTTATTATTTATTTATTTATTAATATATATCTTTATTATTATTATTATTATTATTATTATTTTATTTTATTTTATATGTATTTTTATTTATCTAGTTGTATATTTATTATTATTTATTCATTTATATATTATAATTTATCTGTTATTATTATTATTTTTATTATCTTGTAATATTTTTTATTTATCTTATTATTTTTTTTCTAATTATCTATTAATATTTTTTTTTATTTATCTGATTTTTTTTATGGGGGGGGCTGAGATTAAATTCTTTTGAAGAATCCTAACGAGAATGGGGATTCAATTAGAATCTAGATTGGATTCAAAGATTGAATTCCCTTCCAAAAAGGAATAAGGATTGATCAGAAACTCTTCTGATCAATCCCTATAAATAGGTACTGGAACAGAACATAGAACATACAGAAAATAGAGAAAAACAGCCACTGGTTGAGAGAAAAAGGCATATAGAAGAGATTTAAAGGCTAAAAAGGGTTTAGAGGCGTTAGAATAGTTTTAGGAATAGGGAAAAATTTTTTGGAGTTTTTTTGCAAAATTTTTTTTTGGAAATTCTGGAAAATTTCCAGATTCCGGTGAATTTTTCGACGAACGTTGAATTTTCTGACGACAATTCCGGCCAAGTTTGAAGTTTTCGGCCAACTTCCCAGTTTCTGACAACATTTCCAGAAACCGATCAGTTTTTCGACGAACTTCCGACGAAAAACTCAGATTTCGATGAAAATTTCTAGAATCTGGTGAATATTCAACCAGAGTTCTTCGAGTGTTCTAGAGAGAGGGGAGAGAAAATGAAGGAGGAGGTTCGGTCTGCTGAAAAAACGAAAGAATTAGCCTTATATACCCTCCCAAAACGACGTCGTTTTTGCGTTAAATAACCCAGAGGATCCGCGTATTTTGCCAAGATCCGACCTAACCCGAGCGTCGACTCGCTTTTCGACCCGCGCGTGATCTGCGTCCCACAGCCGTTAGCTGAGCCGAGCTGACATTCCGAGCTGCGTTCTCCGAGCTATTTTTCTTCTTTAAGCCGAGCCATTAGCCGAGCCGCTCCAGTTTTTTTATTTATTTATTTATTATTATTAGATTAGGTTTATTTAATATTCTTTAATCTTTATTTTATTTTTATTTTTGTTTTACTTTTCTTTATTTTTTTTATTTTTTTATTTTCGCTTTTATTTTGTTTTATTATTTTATTTTCTTTAAATAAAATCCAAAAAAAATATTTTTGGGGAAAAGTTGAAAGTATCAATTTTCCTTAAAAATAAATTTTCAAAAAAAGGTTTTTTGAGGAAAAGTTGAAAGTATCAATTTTCCTTAAAAATAAACTTTCAAAAAAGGTTTTTCCTATTTTCCTTAAAAATAAACTTTCAAAAAAGGTTTTTGAGGAAAAGTTGAAAGTATCAATTTTTCTTAAAAATAAATTTTTAAAACGGTTTTTGAGGAAAAGTTAAAAGTATCAATTTTTCTCGAAATTAAAGTTTCCAAAAAATATTTTTGGAAAAAAGTTGAAAGTATCAATTTTTCTTAAAAATAAATTTTTAAAATGGTTTTTGAGGAAAAGTTGAAAATATCAATTTTTCTTAAAAATAAATTTTTAAAACGATTTTTGAGGAAAAGTTGAAAGTATCAATTTTCCCTAAAAATAAATTTTCAAAAAAGGGTTTTTGAGAAAAAGTTGAAAGTATCAATTTTTCTCAAAATTAAAGTTTCAAAAGATATTTTGGAGAAAAGTTGAAAGTATCAATTTTCCTTGAGATTAAAATTTCTAAAAAATATTTTGGGGAAAGTTGAAAGTATCAATTTTTCCTGCACAAAAACTATCATTCTTTTCTTCCTTTTTAATTTTTTTATGTTAAATAATTCGACGATAGAGCCTCTGCAAGTGAAACAGTAGTTTTCTTGCATACTCCTGAGGTGAGGGAATTTTTTTAATTTTATGCTAAAAGTATTAGAGTCAATTGCGAATAATTTCCAATAATTAATTACTTGGTAAAATTTTAAGGCTCATTGAATAACACAAATTTAAGCTGGTACCATCTTTTGATGGGCGTTGTGAGGGTGCTATAACCTTCCTCACACGTAACCGAACTCCCGAACTCTGTTCTGGTTAGTAGACCTGAACCTATTCTTTTAGAGACCCTTAAACTTAGGTGTTCCCTGAAAGGACAAATTCCTTAGGTGGCCAATCGCACCTAGATAAAAAAGATTGGTGGCGACTCCTTTAAGTCAATATCTAGCGATAGATCCCCGGATCTAGATGTTATGACACTATAAAAGCCAAAAAAAATTTTCCTTTCCATTTTTTTTCTTCTTCTTGTCTCTCTACCTCTCCCTTTCTGAGAACTTCTCTCTCTAGACTGGTCGGCTGATCACCAGTTGTTGTACCGACTGTTGTTGGTGGTCGTCGGTCAGTTGTCGAAAAAATACAAAAAGCACCAAAACATTCCCCTCAACCTCCTCTCTCTAGATCCGACCTCTTTTTCACCGAAAATAGCTTTGATCGGCATAGATCGAGGTTTAAAGGTTTTGGTCTCCCTTTTTTTTTATATGAACTAAAATTGACTATTTTTTGTTTTTTGCAAGTCTCGCTTAGAGCTGGGTTCCTTGCTGATTCGGCAAGGATTGTGATTTTTGTTTGCATGATTTTTCTTTTGGCAGAAAGAAATTTTTTTTCCTTTTTGATTCTAGAAACTTTTTTTTTTGCAAGGTCCCCTTCCCTCTTCGTCCTCTTTGTATGACACGGAGCATTGCTCTATTTATAGAGCAAAAGAGCAGACCAAAATTCCAAAAAATCTGGGATTTTGGTGGCCTAGGATTAGGGCGGCCACCAGCTGTCAGAACAGCTGCCGATGACTGTCAGAGCTGCTAACAGTGCTGCTGCAGATGGCTATCAGAACCGCTGGCAGTGCAGCTACCAACAGCTGACAAAAAAGCTGGCATAAAAAAAAAAGAAAGAAAAAGAAAAAAGAAAAAAAATAATAAATAAAGTGGTGTCTACACTTCCAGGGAAATTATTCTGTGACAAGCCAAGCCCGGTGAGGTTGGAAAGGTTGCAAACCTCTCCAGGAATAGAACCACGTAGATGGTTATAAAAGAAAAAGATGCAGGAAACTGAACTCAACCTCCCTATTTCTTGTAGAATGTAACCATTGATCTCATTATTTGATAAGGAAATCAACTCAAGACTTTTCAATAAGCCAATTTCGGATAGAATATTCCCAGAAAAAAGTATTTTACGACAAGTGAAGGTAGGTGAGCTTAGAAAGGTTCCCAATACAAATAAATTCTATGGTCTATGTATATCTATATAAAATAATAATTAAATTATTAAATGAAGATACCAGTGCTGTAAATTATAAATCGAAAGTCAAATCAATATATAAAATAATAACTCTTAAATATGTGTAAAATTTTTTTTTCATTTAATTTGTTTCAAGACAATCTTTTAGCCAATATGGAATCTTATCCAATTCTTTTGCCCACCCATTTTTAACGTGTTCATGGTACCAATTAAATTATAAGTCATACTATAAGCAAGAATTGTCAACATTATGGTGCAATAAAAAAGACTTAAATGAATTAAATAAAATTTTGTAAGCGAAACTTTAAAATCATATACATTTGAATCTCAATTTTTAAAATTTAATATTTATTTTATTTTTATTAGGATTAAAAATTAAAATTTTCATCGAATTTGGATAAGATTAATATCTTTAGTGTAATGAGAATAATTTAGAGTCTATTTAATGGGTAATAAGATTGATTTAGGTAAAATTAAAAATAGCAATGAAATTGGATACTATATTTATTATATTAAAATCAATTGTGAATATAAGTATTTCGATGCAAATGAATCATTGAAGTGAGTTGAATTATAATTAGAAAAGAAATAATTATTAAAAAATTAGATTAAAATTTGCATATAATAAAAATTTTAAATTATTTAACATTTATAAAATTAATAAATAATTGAAAATTCATTAAATTATTTTAATATCAAATAATAATTTTATTGATAAATAATTGAAGACTAATAAAAATAATAATATATCAAATGATAGTTTTCTTTATTTTTTATTGATGATGTAGTTATCTATTTTTAGTTAAAATACTAAGATAATATAATACAACACTAAATTTTTTGTTTAGTTTATAATAAAATATTTAGTTATTAATTTTTTTATATAACATTAAAATTTATAAAATAATAATTTTTAATTCATAATATAATAATAATTTTATTTATTTATAAGTTTATTATAAAATAAAATTTTTCATTCTATTAAATTAAAAAATTACTTCATAATTTATTGATTAAATTAAAAGGAAAAGCAAAAATATCGATCACCACCATACCCTTTGCGCCTTTCCTATCAGTTGAGTTTAAGTCTTACATTGAAGCCACGTAAATATAACCAGATCGTGCCTTGGTGATCCAAAGGACAAAGTACAATGACACCAATTCATTTTAAATGAGGTTTTAGATGAAATTTTGTAGGTAAAATTTGTGAGGTTTTTATTAAAAATATTAAAAAAAAATTTATATAAAAAATTAAATTGATGCATTAAAAAAATTATGTTACATAAATTAAATTGAGCATCTAAAATAAAAGCATAAAAGCATAAAATTAAAAAAGAAATTATAAGGCATCTGATTTAACAATAATTGACCTTAAATAAAGAGTTTTTTCATAATAAAATAAATTATTATATTGTGTGATATCAATAAATACAACGAAAGCAACTAGATACAAAAATATATAGTATGAATTGTATGACGTATAATTTTATAACAATATTGGCTAGAATTTTATAAACTATAACAATAATATGATTTATAATTGATTTAATGACATATAACATTATTATCAATTTCAACAAATGCAAAAAGATACATAACTAGTTGTTGCTAATGAAAAGCCAAAACAAAGTGCAACCTTACCATTAAGATTTATTGAGTGTTGAGCTAACAAAATTCTAGGTAACTAATCCTAATGTTATTCACCGTAAATTCAATATAAGTTATCTTTGACGTTTATGTGATCTGTTCTGATTTTAAATGAAAAATCTTTCTTCATAATAGATTTTTTAGTACCAAAAAAAATCGATGTTAGATTTAATTAATGGATAAAAAATTTAAGGGGAAAAAAAAGAAAAGATTAAAAATATGTAAATATGTTATTTTTTAAATATGTGTTTGATAACAAATTTTGAAAAATAGATAAAAATTTATATGTTTTATTTATTATTTGATAAATATATTCTTTAATTTGTAAGCTAAATTGAGATGTAATATGAAGTAAAAAAGTTAGAGTTGAATTTATTTTATATAAGATTCTTATATGGAGTTTTGATTCTTATATTATTTTATTTAGTATCTTTGAATCAAGTTATTTGATAATTAAAATGAGATTATAACTTTAAAATTCATATTGATTTTTAAAATATAAATAAATAGATTGAAAATTTTTAATCAAATTGTTAATTTTTACACTGACTAATTATTAGTTCCACCAACAAATATTTTTCCATGTTTATACCACAGGAAGGTATGATATTAATTTTTTTTCGGCCATAATCGTTTGCAGACCCGAGAATTGGTTTAGGACTTGAGATTTTCAAGTGGCAAACTAGGTGCTGATAACCATACTTTACTGAGAATATTATGCCACTGGGCAGATTCAGAGGCATCCCAATTTGTCAGGAAGCAGTATAAGTTACCCAAGCCTTCTGCCTAGGCTGATACTTGCATCGAGTAGTCGACTCAAGTAGAAGTGTATGTGTAATTGATTCACATTTGACATGTCTATTTGAGATGGAAGCCATAACCTGAATGCTCCACGGCCAAGTAGAAGTGTTTTGAGCTAAACCTGTTTGCTTCATGAACTGCCATTGATTAGTCCTAACTTTTGGTTTATCTCATTAGAATTTATTGTAAAATTTTTTTCCAGAAGTAATTAATATAGTTTACTTAATGAACTAGTAAATACATCCTATCCAAAAAAAGAAAAAAACTAAATACGCATTCCTACTACATATTCCATGTTAATATGATAACTTATGGTTTATTTCCATTTTTTAAACTTTTGAATTTTAATTAAAATTCTCAAAGTTTTTGGTATAGTGGTTATTGTGTCTCTATTATGATGGAAGATGGGGTGAACCAGGTTTACAACCCCACACTCTTCTCTTTCTTCCATCGTGCTTGTTCCCAAAAAAAGGGATTACTTTGAATTTTAATTAGCAAGTGCCAAATATATATATATATATATATATATCAAAAAAAGCTTTAAAAAGCAAGTGGGAAGGATAACGACCATACATGGATTCCAATGGTTCATGGGGCAATGATGGTTCTACCAAATGTGATTCATATATTTTCACTGGAAAAAACAAGTGTTATAATGATAATAGTTAGCAAGTTGAACTTATCCATAAAAATAGAATACTGTCCATTTATTTAAGTCTTTATGTATTATATATTAAGAAAAAAATACCAGCGTTACACGGTGTGATTTATGATTATTAAAAGATGTAATTTTTTTCAGTTGGTATTAAAGAATATTTTTAATGTTTGTGCAATATTCATTTTTTTCTTATAGTTGAAGTATATATTCATATACGATAATTTGTGAGACACAAAAAGGAAAATAAAGAGACATAGCAATATGACTATTACTATTGTAGGATGTAATTCCAGTCGAATTGAGTTGATGAATTGTCAGGTTTTAATTCAATTAGACTAAAAATTTTGAGATTCAAATTTTGATTCAAGTTCAATCAAATTTATCTGTTATTATTCATATTTTAACACAATTCGTAATTTAAACTAGTATCCATTTGTAGTTTAAAAGATATGATTTTCAATAGGATTTTGTTTGACCGGCTTGTATTGAATAAGATCATAGAAAGTTTTTGGCTGTTCATGAAGGAAATGCCATAGTTTTCCTTTGGTACTATCTGTTTATTATTGCTTTATTTTGATTCTGGGTTTGCTGCTATCCATATTCGTGGAATTGAGCATTGCTGATCATGTGAAATGGGCATTGTAGGTTATATTTCATTACAATCTGGTAAATTTTTAATTAGTTAAAAACTCATCTTTATATCTTTTCTGTTTGGATTGTTGAAATTTGGTTTTAACATAATTGATATTGGGATAAGTCTAAATCGATTTTTGAGTTCTTCAAGATAGATATACTGTTTCCCATACTCTAAGGACATTCGGATGTAGTTGTTACTGCTTTCTTAGGAAGTAGTTGACAGTAAGAGTGTTGGATGTTGAACTATTCTAGTTGTTGTAAATTCGATTGGACAAAGATGTTGAATTGTAGAGCTTACTTATGATGTTAGCTTTGTATAACTTGGTTCGGTTAAGTTGGTTCTTGGGTTTTTAAGTTTTTAAAACTGAATTGAATCGACCAACTGAACAATTGCTCACCCCTAGTCAAGTCTAGCTTTCCATTTCAGAAGGGTTTATGTTTCAATGGATGGAGCAGTAGCTAAAGAAGTAGTTTGAAAGGATACCAATTACCAAGGGAAAGACTAGTGTAGATTGAAGCAATGCAAGAATGAGAAAGAAGAAAAGATGATTCCATTATTGGATTGATCGAAAAAGCTTTGTTGCACAAAATTACCTTTGGCTTGCTATGCTTTAGTTAATTGTTTATAGAATCCATTTTATTTCTCATGTTTTAGTACTTCTGCTTCTAAGATCCTACTTTGTTTCTCAATCAAACCCCTTTCTATGTTTAGTTAATTCAATTTGGATAGCAATCAATAAATAAAATTTTAATAATTTTTCTAAAGAACATTAATATTTTCATCTTACAATAATAATAATTATAATAACAAATAACCTTAAATCTGTTTAGATATGGACATGATCCAATCAAATTTGATTAGAAAAAAAATTAACAATCTAAATTTGCTCAACTCAAATTCGAAATTGTTTAAACTTGAATTAATATGAATTTGAAATGATTCGAGCTCAAATAACTCGAAAATTGATTGAAAATTATTATTTAAAAATAAATCAATTTTAAAACATAATAATTTAAACTCAAAATAATCCAAATCCAATAGTCTTAATTTCAAATAATTCGAATAATCTGTACCCACAACCATCTAAAATTTCTGTTACTCTAATAATTCAATATAAACTAAAATAACACAAAAAATTGCCACCACTATATCTATAAATCTTTTCCAAAAATTATTTGTACAACTAAATTCAATATTTCAAAAAATGTCCATTTTGATGTGTAATTAATTAATGTAGAGATAATTGGCAACACTCCGAGAATTTTGAGTAAAATGTATTCATCATCGATTGCCATAAGATTTTATACAATTATATCAAAGCAAGATTGTTTATTTTATTATCTCCTCATTTTAAATACTGTAAAGAAGTTTGCAAAATTTCTAAAAATCCCACTAACAATGCAATCATCATGGAAAACATGCCTGCGAGGCATCAAGGCAACTTCGTCTCCAACCAAGAACTCCTCCAAACAAATGGTACATTGTTTCTTGGAACTCAAATGGTAAAAGACTATCTTATCGTATCACCAAATTTTAATTTTTTTCAAAATTTGAATAGAAGACTAACTAGCAGGCTTGATATTCAATGTCATCAATGACTCGTCAATCACATGAATTTTTCATATAAGCCTCCATCCTTCTATTCTATTCAATTAAATCCTTAAAATATTTATTTTTGTCTAATTAAATCTGAGTATAGTTTTGTTTCATTAAGCTCTTTTTCTTAGATGAAAATTGCACAAAATAATATTATTTCTTGTCAAATCAACATATATGCCATATTTCTTTTTATGATGCCAACATCTACATAGCATATATTTGAAAATAAAAAAGCCCTTTAGATGCTAACATGGCCTATTATATGAGCCATTTGTTACATATTATGTAAATGACAGTTCAATTTAAATTTTTAAATTTTTGCAACGTGGAAATTGATTTAACAAAAATAATTATTACCTTATGATATGGTAAAAATAATGAATTTTAGTGGTTTTCATGTAAAATAAGACTTAATTAAATAAGAATAATGTTTTATGCTTCCAATTGGATAAAAATAAAAATAAAAATTTATTTGAGAAATTTGAGAAAAGTACAACATTTTAGCATTTTAGTAAAAAAAGTACAAGTTAAAAGTATAAATTTCAAAATCATCACTCAAATCCGTTTCAATTATATTCAATACCATAACAATTAAATTTTGAATGATTTAACAGGTAGTGAATGGTGAAAGGTTATAAAGATGAAATTGTGAAAAATAATGTGTATAAGTGTGTATAAGAATAAATGGCAAGTAAATAATAAAATCAAAAAGTCATTGTGTGGAGTTGTGTTTATTGTAATTTGGTGTGCTCACCAATTGTATTCTTTGTTTGTTCAAACAAATAAAGAAGTGATATTGGAATTGCTGTAGCATTCCAAAGCAAAAGTATTGTAGCAAATCGGTACTATAGTAGAATATTACAATTGATACTAAAAGTCGAAATTCTAAGTCTTGCCATTAGTTACTTTTCAAAAATAGAAAATCTTGAACATACAAATTAAGTGCTTCAACATAGCTCTTCTATATCATAGGCTTAAACACAGTTGTTCTATATCACAGCCGATTCACTACAAAAGCTTTATTACTAGAGTGCTTAAACATTTCAATACAAAGAAGAGAAAAAGAAATAGACTGAAAGCCAATACACGTGCTTAGAATTATTATTCAAATTTTTAGCACCCTAATATTAGCCACTACAGACTTCATGATCCCACAATTCTTCCAATTTTATGATTGAGAAAGGAGTAGGCAATGGAAGCGATTGACAGGTAAGGGCTTGAGCAACTCGTCGCATGGTTGGCCGAAGTTGGGGATTACCATTCAAGCATGCAAATGCTAGCTTTGTAGTAGAGATAACATCCTTTGCAACTTGCCTCACCGGAGGTGAGAGTCGTTGGTCTATCACATCTTTAAGTAAAATCAGTTGGTTGTCATTTGGTATCGATATTGATGCTGATGCCGGTGCCGATGACAACAATGGCAAATATGAAATCAAATCAGCAGGATACCTCCCCATAAGTATTTCCATTGTTAGCACCCCAAAACTGTAAACATCACATCTCTCGTCTACTTTCATTGTATAAGCCAACTCTGCTTAAAGAAATATTTCTAATCAATGTGCTCTATTAAGCAATATATATATCTAATCAAATACACTATTATGTAAGAATATTGAGAAGATTATAAAATAATGTTGAAAAGAAATTATGAATGTTTAGAAGATTATATGAAAATTGAAATTTAGAGGTTTAAAAAAGAATTTATATTTAGTTTATCAGTTTGATATATTAAATATTGAAAAATTAAGTGTTAAACTTCAAAGATTAATTACACATTTGATACTTGAATTAGAGTAAAATTCTTTGAAACTTAAATTTGAAAAGTTACAATATTAAGTGTTAAACTTCAAAAATTAATTACGCATTTGATACTTGAATTAGAGTAAAATTCTTTGATACTTAAATTTGAAAAGTTATAATCTTAATACTACTTGTACTTTGTTTTAATGCATCAATTTGCACACAAAACTAACACTTTTAATTGAATGATGACATGTTTAAAGCATCTTAAAAAATGAGATATTAATAAATACCTGGAGCAATGTACCCGAAAGTACCAACAAGTGAGGTCCAATTGGAAGAGTCGGGCTTTAAAAGCCTGGCTGTGCCAAAATCTGAAACATGAGCCCCATAGTCCAAATCCAGAAGAACATTGTTGCTGGAAATGTCTCTTGCTGGAAATGTCTCGATGAATTATAGGTGGTGAATGGTCATGATGCATATAAGACAAGGCATTGGCCACTCCTTTTACAACATTTAGCCTCTTCTCCCAATCCAACTCCATTGCCTCGTCCTTGTTGCTTAACACCATTCTTAAACTTCCCCTTTCTACAAACTCATAAACCAAAAATGAGTTCTTTGGATGTGAACAAAAGCCATACAGCTTCACAATGTTACGATGCCTTATTTCTGATAAAGCATGAATCTCGCTTTCGAAGGCTTTCAAGTTGTTCGAAGTCATGCTATCTTCAGATTGGTGAAGTTTCTTCACAGCAACCACCTCACCAATGGGTAGCGCAGCTTTATAAACAGTTCCATAGCCTCCTGAACCAATGCAATTGCTGGAGCTGAAATCTTCAGTGGCTTCAATAATGTTCTCGTAGAGTATTCTTCCATTATATCCCCACAATGTGAAAACTTCTCCAAGTTGTGCCTCTGTTGACTCAGATTTTCTGGTTCGGTTCTTTTGGCAAAGAATAAGGATACTTCCAAGCGTGATAAAGAGAAAAAGAAGACCAAAGAATGGAATCACAATGAAAATGATGACTTTGGTGCTTTTTCTATGACCGTTGCTAGCAGCAGCGACGGCACAAGGCATTAGTCCAGTGGCATTACCACATAGGCCTTTATTGTTTCTTAAGGCATCAAATGAAGCCTCATGAAATGCCTTAATGTTAGGAATAGGGCCTTCTAATTGATTGTAAGATATATTCACAACTGTCAAGCTTTTCAAATCATTAAAAGAATTTGGGATGGAACCATTAAGCATATTGTGAGAAAGGTCCAATATTTCCAAGGAATGTAATTTTGCAAGCTGTTGTGGTATCTCCCCAATAAGTAAGTTCTGACTTAAATCTAGATTTTGAAGACCATTTATATAGCTTATTGAAAATGGAATGCTTTCTCCAAGTTTATTCTTGCTCAAATTCAGGTCCAATAACTTTGAGCAGTCTCCAAGTTGATTAGGAATCGGTCCACTCAAATTATTTGATGCCAAGTTAAGATGTTGTAGATTTGAAAGAACTCCAATCTCTGGTGGAATTTTGCTTGAAAGTTGGTTACCACTTAGCAGAAGACGGAACATCATTGTCAATGCTCCTAATTCCTTGGGAATCTCACCAACAAGCTGATTTGAAGAGAGATCGAGCTCCTGTAACTGAGTTGCGTGTTGCAACTCTAGTGGGATCTTTCCAGAAATGTTGTTATTGGAGATTTGTAGGCTTGTTAGATTATGACATTGCCCCCATTTTGGAGAGAGTTCACCATAAAATCTGTTGTGGCTTAATGAAATGTAATTCAAATTCGGATACACAGCAAAAGCTTCTGATATATTTCCTGTAAAGTTGTTTCCTTCAAGCCTAACTCTGTATAAACTTTTGCAAGTTTTCAAAGTTGGTGGGATATGACCCATCAAATTGTTGTTGAAAGCCGTAAGCCTTGCGAGTTGTGTACCCTTGCATAAATTTTTGGGTAATGGACCACTGAGATGGTTATCTGCTAATTGTAATGATTGCAAATGAGTAAGATTGCCGAGCGTCGAAGGAATTGGCCCTGATAAATGATTATAGCTAACATGTATCCTCATAAGCTTCGACATGTTTCCTATGGAAGCAGGGATTGAACCAGAGAAATTATTTTGACTCAACACAAAGTAAGTGAGAGATTTAAGCATCCCTATCTCTTGAGGTATCGACCCAGAAAACATATTTTGATTGAGGTTGAGAGTGGATAAGCTAGTCAAGTTTCCTGTTGAAGCAGGGATTGAACCAGAGAAATTATTTTCATCCAACTTAAAGTCAGTGAGAGATTTAAGCATCCCTATCTCTTTAGGTATCAACCCAGAAAACATATTTTGATCGAGGTGGAGAATGGATAAGCTAGTCAAGTTTCCTATTGAAGCAGGGATTGAACCAGAGAAATTATTTTCACACAACTCAAAGTCAGTGAGAGATTTAAGCATCCCTATCTCTTTAGGTATCGACCCAGAAAACATATTATGATGAAGGTAGAGAGTGGATAAACTGGTCAAGTTTTTTATGAAAGCAGGGATTGAACCAGAGAAATTATTATGACTCAACTGAAGGTTAGTGAGAGATTTAAGCATCCCTATCTCTTGAGGTATTGACCCAGAAAACATATTATGATGAAGGTAAAGAATGGATAAACGGGTCAAGTTTTTTATGAAAGCAGGGATTGAACCAGAGAAATTATTATGACTCAACTGAAGGTTAGTGAGAGATTTAAGCATCCCTATCCCTTGAGGTATTGACCCAGAAAACATATTATGATGAAGGTAAAGAATGGATAAACTGGTCAAGTTTTTTATGAAAGCAGGGATTGAACCAGAGAAATTATTATGACTCAACTCAAAGTCAGTGAGAGATTTAAGCATCCCTATTTCTTGAGGTATCGATCCACAAAACATATTTTGATAGAGGTGGAGAACAGATAAGTAGGTCAAGTTTCCTATGGAAGCAGGGATAGAACCACGTAGATAGTTATCAAAGAAATAAATCTCGGAAACTGAACTCAGCCTCCCTATCTCTGATGGAATGGAACCACTGATCTCATTACTTGCTAAGGAAATCAACTCAAGACCTTTCAATAAGCAAATTTCGTATGGAATATTCCCCGAAAAGTTATTGTATGACAAGTCAAGGAAGGTGAGCTCGGAAAGGTTCCCAATGTGTGAGGGAATGGGCCCAAACAGTGAGTTGTTGCTAAGGTTAAGCCTCATCAGGTTAGGGAAGAAAAGAAAGCTAAGACTATGAAGTGTACCTTTCAACCCATAATCTGGAAAGCTTAGATTGGTGATGCTTTCAGCCTTGTCGCACGTAATTCCAACCCAACTGCAATGGGTGTCTCCAACCCACAAAGAAGAGAGCAAAGTTTGGGTGTTGTTGTCAAGGCTAGCTTTCCATTTTAGAAGCGCTTCCGGTTCTTTACCTCTTGTAAGTGCAGCAATGGAGGATGAAGAAGCAAAAACAGAGGAAGAGTGAAGCAGGACAAGTATGAGCAAGAGCATGACTTTGAATGGTATTAAGAAAGATGACATGATTTGGATAGCTCAAAAAGGATCTTTTGTTAATTGTTCTAAATTACATTGGCTACTATGGTCAGGTATTTATGCAAAATACAAGAGCATTTTAGTACGAAATATCAAGTGGAAAAATATAACTTCAAAACTAACGGGTCTTTTACGTTTAAATTAATTTTGTTAGACGATGACTATTGGTCTTTTACGTTTAAAGGACAATTTTAGCTTTAGTTTGCACTTATTATTAATCAAATATTAAAAAAAATCATGGTAATTATTTTAAATGAAAATTATATCTTATACATCAATCAAATTTTAAATTCTATACATGAGTTTATAAGATTACTACAAACAATTAAATCATAAATAAAAAATTAACTATGTAAAGAAATTAATGAATTAAATATTTTATACAAAAATTTTTAATTTTAAGAATAAAATTAAAAAAATTGACATGTTTTTTTAAGAATATATCTATAAAAATTAATGAATTGATTAATTATTATACAAACATATGCATACAAATCATTTAATTTAATTTGCGAAATTAAAATTTTTATCATCAATTTGTATTAAATAATAATAAAATTATTAAATGAAGATCCGACAGTTGTGTAGACTATAAATTAACAGTGAAGTCAATATATAAGATAATAATTTTAAAATGTATAAATTTTTATTCATTTAATTTGGTTCAGGTTGATCTTTTATCTACTATTAAGTCTTGTCCAAATCTTTTGGCCTCTCATTTTTAACCTGTTCATGGTGCAAAATAAATTATAGGTCGAAGGATATATAGGAATAATCAATATTATAATACAATTAGAGGTGTGTTAGATGACTTATTATACGACACAATTAGATATGATATTGGTCATGTTTGATATGATTCGCTATTAAGTAATTAGATTGAGCTAAATACGATACATATATATGTAACGTGTTGGACTAGAAAATTTTAGATTTATGGATTGATACAGTACGATTTATTAAAGGCGATTGTCAGTACATAAAACATGGGCTAGTATGACACGACATGACACACAAATCCAATCGTGCCATGTTGGTCTATACTTTTAAATGTATTCATGTTATTTTTTATATTGCAATGAAATTATAATTCTTTTTAATATTTTTTTGATAATTTATAAAATAAAATTATATTAAATAAATATATTTATTAAATATTTAAATTATTAATAAATAAATTATATTTAACTAGTGATTAGCAAAAATAAAATGATAAAAATAGATTAAGATTTCAAGTTAAAACAAATTCAATTAACAAAGTAAATTATTATAGGATGAAAAGTATAAAATAAATGTGCAAGACAAAACACATTATATATGTGAATCATCATAGGATGAGAATGAAAAATAGAATAATAATATTGTATTTTGTAATATCTTTTATATGTAAGTGTGTTTTTTTAAATATTAAGATTATAAATCAATATTTTTATTTAGTAGATTCTATTACCCTTCTCCGTGGATGTAAGCATTTTATTGAATCACATAAATTATGTGTCCTTTTTATTTTATTTTACTTTTATTTATCTCCTGCATGTTATTTTTAATAATAAATTATTTTTTTAAAAAATAATTAAAATTTTGAAAAATTATTACTTTGTTGAAAAATAGTGTCGTACCTGACATAGCATGACCCATGAAGATTATAATTCATGTGTCATGCTGGACCATAACTTTAGTTTTCATAAGCCGTGCCATGAAAAAATAATTTTGTTGATAAATAATTAAAAACTAAAAAAAATAATAATATATTTAGTGATTTTTTAAATTTTTATTAATGATGTAATTATCTATTTTTAGTTAAAATAATAACAAAATATAATACTAAATTGTATTTTTAGTTTGTAATATAATATTTAGTTATTAATTTTTATAGAATAATAAAATTTATAAAATAATAATTTTTAATTCATAAAAAAATAATAATTTTATTTATTTATAAATTTATTATATAATAAAATTTCTCATTTTATTAAATTAAAAAATTATTTCAAAATTTATTATCTAAAAAATAATAAATAAAGCAAAAATGTCAAATGTGTCAAAATTATGGTGTGATTAGTTTAAGTCCCACTAAAGCCACGTAAACATAATCGCTATCCAAGCAGCAAAGCAAAGTGTAATTACACTAAAAATGTGCCTAAACGAATTAAATAATGACATCAATTCATTCTAAACGAGAGTTCAAATGATTAAAAAATAATTGATCTTAAATAAAGAGTTAATTAAATAAACTATTGTGTTGTGTGGTTTCAATAAAAACAACAATAGCAACTAGAATGAATTGTGTGAATTATAATTTTTTAATAATAAATAAATACCTCGGAACAATCCAAAATTCATTGGTATACTTTAATATTTGTTAAGTTTGTACTTTAGATTTCATATATTGTGCTCAATTTCTTTTTTGTATTAATAGAAATGACTTGATTTTTTATGTTTAATTAATAATATATATTGACTAATTAAATCGTAAAAAAATTTTCAACAATTAAAGAAAAATGTTTAAGTGAAAAAAACAATAGGAATATATTTATTTCTTTATGTAATAAACATTTAAAACAAATCCAATCAAGTTATACTCTAAGCAAAAAAAAGCCTTTGAAAGGTGTCATTACTGAAGTTTAATTTTTGATATTCACAACAAATAGATTCATTTTTTGATTCAATTTTCTATGTTTAATTTTCGCTACTTACTATGTTCATTCATTTATGTTTGTGTGATAAATATTGACAAATCGCTACAATTTTAAATGATTAATTTAAGCTATTTAAATGAACATATAAACAATTATTGATCAAATTTATAAAATTGTCCTTTAAAAGCATAAAAAATCTTTCAAAAAATTCTAAAGTCACGAATAATATATATTTTTAAGTTTTGAATAACTTTTAAATGATTAATGAGCATCTAAACAATAAATTTTGATAAAGTACGGCCTTTCTTTAAGGTGCCATGTGGCATTCATATCTTTTTATTTAATAATTTTTTTATATTTAATAAATATTTTTATTTAATATTTTTACGTGCGGACCCATAATCTAGAAGGCTTAGATTGGTGATGCTTCTAGCCTTATCGCAGGTTATTCCAACCCAATTGCAATGGCTGTCTCCAACCCACAAAGAAGAGTGCAAAGTTTGGGTGATGTCGTCAACTCTAGCTTTCCTAGACCATTTCACTTTCTATGAAACATTCACGTCAAATGGAAAAATGCAACTTTAATACCGGTGGATCTTTTATGTTTAAATTAATTTAGTTAGATTTTTTTATAAAAAAATTGCAACATAGAAAAATTTTAAATACTGATATTTAAATTAAGTGAATTAAATTTTAAATTCTCTTATAAATATTGATTATTGATATTTTTCTTTTTTTATAATAAAAGAATATTCTAATTTAGTTCATGCTTATTTTAATTAGAAGTATGGGTTATAAAATTTTCATGATAATTTTTTTAAATGAAAATTATGTGATACATCATTCAAAATTTTAAACTCGATAAATGAGTTTATAAGATTATTACATATCATTAGGTCATAATTAAAAAAAATTAAAGTATATAGACAAATTAATGAATTAAAAATTATCTAATATAAATTTTTTAAATTTTATAAACAAAATTAAAAAAATTGACATGTTTTAATAATAATATATTTATAAAAATTAATAAATTTTTAAAAACTCTATCATCTATATAATAATAATAATAATAATAATAATAATAATAATAATAATAATATAATTATTAAATGAGGATACCAACCTTATAGACCATAAACCAACAATCAAATTAATTTACAAAATAACAATTCTAAAATATATAATTATATAAATTTTTATTTCATTTAATTTGGTTCAAGCCTATCTTTCACTCAAAATGGAGTTTTATCCAATTCTTTTGGCCTCTCATTTTGACCTCTCATTTCTAACATGTCCATGGTGCTAATTAAATTATTGGTGAGAGGATATGTAAGAGTCAATCAACATTGAATAGAAAGACTTAAATGAATTAAATAAAATTTTTTAAGTAAAGTTTTAAAGCCATACACATCTTCTCTTTATCTCTAAAATTTAATTTTTTATTTAATTTTTTTATTTTTATTCAAATAAAATATTAAATTTTTATTAAATTTGAATAAGATCAACATATCTAGTGTAATAAAAATGATTTAAGATTCACTTGAATGGATGATAAGATTAATTTTGGTGAAATTAAAAACAATGATTAAATTGGGTATTGTATCAATGAGATTAAAATCAATTGTCAATATATGTGTTTCCATACAAACAAGCAGCAGAAGTGAGATCAATTATAATTGGAGGAAAAATCACCATTAAATTTGTATGTAATAAAAATTTTAAATTATTTAACATTTATAAAATTAATAAATTATTTAAAAATCAATAAATTATTTTTATGTCAAATAATAATTTTTTGATAAATAATTAAAAAATAATAAAAATAATAATATCTCAAATGATATTTTTTTCTTTAATTTTTTATTAATGATGTAGTTATCTAGTTTTAGTTAAAATAATAATATAATATAGTACTAAATTTTATATTTAGTTATTAATTTTTTTATAATAATAAAATTTATAAAATAATAAATTTTAATTCATAATATAATAATAATTTTATTTATTTATAAGTTTATTGTATGATAAAATTTTTCATTATATTAAATTAAAAAATTATTTCATAATTTACTGACAAAAAATAAAAGAGCAAAAATGTCAAAAGTGTCAAAAGCTCTTCACACCCCTTTCCCATCAATGCAATTTAAGTCTTCCACTCAAGCCACGTAAACATAATCGGTTCATGCCTTTGTGATCCAAACAGCAAAGCACAGTGCAGTTGTATCAAAAAGTGCTTAAATGCATTAAACAATGACACTGATTCATTTTAAATGAAGTTTTGGATGAAATTTTGTAAGTAAAATTTGTGAATTTTTTATTAAAAATATTAAATTTAAATTAATTAATTTAAATTAATAAATTAAAAAAATTGTATTACATAAATCAAAGTAAACATTTAAAATAAAAACATAAAAGCATAAAATAAAATAAAAAATTTAGAAGGCATCCGATTTAAAAATAATTGACCATAAATAAAGAGTTTTTTCATAATAAAGTAAATCATTATTTTGTGTGGTACCAACGAAAACAATAATAGCAACTAGATACAAAAGTATGTAGTATGAATTGAATGACTTATAATTTTATAACAAATTGGTTAGAATTTTATAAATTATAACAATAATATGATTTGTAATTGATTTTACGACATAAAATTATAATCAATTTCAACAAATGCTGATTTATTGAGTGTCAAGCTAGAAAAATTCTAGGTAATTAATTCTAACACTATTCAATGTAAATTTAATATAAGTTATTTGTTTATAAGTTTATTATATAATAAAAGTTTTCATTATAGTAAATTAAAAAATTATTTCATAATTTATTAATAAAAAAATAAAAAAAGAGGCCAAAAATGTTTAAAGTGTCCAAAAGTTGGTGTGGTGGAGCCACCGAAACATAATCATACCGTGCCTTTGTTGTCCAACAAGAACACATTGCAATTGCAACAAAAATATACCTAAAACGCATTGAATAGTAGCATCAATTCATTCTAAATGAGGGTTTAGATAAAATTTTATAAATGAAATTTGTAAAGTTTTTTATTAAAAAATTAAATTAAAATTAAAATTAAAATCTAAATTCATAAATTAAAAAAATCTTGTTACATCAATCAAATTTAAGCATCTAAAATAAAATCATAAAATAAAGGAATTTTTTAGAAGGCATCAGATTTAAAAACAATTAACCTTAAATAGAAAGTTTTTCATGAAATAAATTGTTGTGTTATGTGGTATTAATAAAAACAACAATATCTACTAAATACAAAAATGTATAGTATGAATTGTATGACTTATAATTTTATAATAATATCAGTTAGAAATTTACAAATTATAACAATAATATGATGTATAATTGATTTTATGATATATAAAATTATTATCAATTTCAACAAATGCAAAATGATACATAAAATTGCTGCTAATGGAAAACCAAAACAAAGTGTAACCTTATCATTACAACTTATTGAGAGCTGAGCTAACAAAATTTTAGGTAATTAATCCTAATGCTATTCAATATAAATCCAATATAAATTATCTTTTGCTTTTATGACCTGTTCGGACTTTGAATGAAAAATCTCCGTTCATCATAGATTTTAAAAAAAATGAATTAAGGATTTTTTCTTCCTGTCGTAGACAAAAAGCGAGAAAGTAATAAATTAAGGATTATCATTTTATGCATCAGCTATAATTTTATATATTGATAATGAAAATTTAAAAATTTAAAAATGATGCTATAATTTTATATATTGATAATGAAATTTTTAAAATTTAAAAATGAGATAACGGAATTGGCACAAATTTATTTAATTTTAATAATTAATTTTTTAATTTAATAAATATATTTTAGTGGAATACTTGTCAACACTCTAATTCTACTATCATTATGTAGAATAATTTTTAATTTAATAAATATATTAATGTACAAAATTTTAAAAATTCTTAAATAAAATTAATATATTTTTTAAATAGGTATTTATACTAAAAATTTCTAGGTGTTTCTTGTTTTATTTTGAGAATGTGAAATTTGTTGGTAAATGAAAAAATAGGTAAGTTGGAGGCTTATAAGGGTTTTGATGAAGGTTTTGGATTTAGCAGTAAAAAAATCGGTCTATACATACAAATATATATATATATATATATATTTGTATGTATGTATATGTATATATTAATTAAAACCTGATTAATTTGTTTTTGCGTCACCTCCCTCACTTTGCGTTTACATTGCAAATTGAACTCCAATTAGGAGTATACCTCTAATAGGGTTTAGGAAATTGCTATACACGGCAATTAGTTAATTATTTTTGTTTATTAAATTAAAATTTTATTTCATTTTCATATGAAGGATCATTATTTGTATACATTTAAGTAATTGTAATCAATTTAATTAATAGAGAAGTATTATAATGTCAATGTCTCTGAACAGTAAGTAAGAATTAAATATACATTTATAATAATTTATGGAGAGGAATTAACTTACACCAATGCAAAACTAAAAAGTTAAAATGATTTAATCTTATCCTTTGGATTTATTAAAATTAATAATTAAAAAAAGTTAAAATTTCTTTTGTGCAAGTTGATATCTTCCCATAATTTAAAAATGCAAAGTTTGAATTTTTTATAAACTAAAGTTTAAAATGCTAATTTTAAACTAAAGCAAAGGAATACATATACCCACATATACATTGGGAACTTGGGTGTTAATTTTAATATAAATGGTTATATTTATTAATATAAATGGTTATTTATTAAAAACTTTTAATTATTTTTATTTGTTGAATACTGAAATATCTATTTTATTTTAATATGTCAAACATGTTTTTATTTGTTTAAAGAAATTAACAGAAGTATTAAGTTACAAATGGAAAAAAAAAAAACCAAGATAATTAATTTGTCAAAAGCTTAAATATAAGTAATAAAAATTTTATTTTCTTAATTTCTTATCTTTTTGAAGTTTAACAAATAATCAAATTTTTTTCTTTTTTTAACTTAACAATATTAGTTAATCAAATCAAACTAACGGTGTGAAACATTTGTACAGTAAAAAAATAGAATTTGCATTTTTTCTTAGAATATAAACTTTAGTTTTTAGGTAAAGTGTGGGTTAAATAAAAGCATTAACCTTTTTTTTTTCTGGTTTTGTTTCTATCATTTTTTTTATTATATATTTATATTAGAATGTTGCATCCGTTTTGCGTGAGGTTACCTTTTTCTAAAAGAAATTTTTTATAAGAAACTTAAATTAAATTATATGATAAATAAATAATATTACTTATGAAAAAAAATAGTAGTAATAATAAAAGACAGATAATTATTTCAAAATATTAATTTTTAAAAGAAAAACAACTACAGAAAATTAAATTAATATAAAAATGGATAAATTGATAATTTTAAATTTTAATTCACAATTAAATATTATAATCAATTATAATTTTTATTTATGCAAATTTTTTGACACATAAATGTATGCAAAGCTATTTAATTATATAAAAATAATTAATTTTTTGTGGAAAAATCATTTTGATTATAAAGAAAAAGCTTTTTAAAAAATTGCATTTACCAAATATGTCATTTCGACCTATTAAAAAAAGTAGGTAAATAATAATAATCATGAAATTAAAAAATCTCGTCATACTTTTAACTTTCTCCACAAGCTAAAAAGAAAAAAAAAATAAAAGGGAAAAAGTCACTCATCACTATTCTTTTTCTATAAAAAAAAAAACCCCAAAAACGAGATTTTGACTTGATGGCGAAAAGAGATTTTGTGGATTTGATCCAACTTTGAATTCAATTACACATTTGGAATTTGCCAAAATTTTGAAATTCCTTCTTCTTTTTAGCAAAATAAATGAATTTACTTTTTGACTTTTGAAAAGCCTGCTTGAAATACATTACACTCTTCAAATACTTCATCCAACCATAGCCTAGAAGAAGAAATTTAGTAAGAGCTTGATCCCAGTTTCAGCAAGAAATAGAGGGTGATATTGCTTTCATAAAATCATGCAGAGAAATATTAGTGTTTTCACATTTTAAGTTCTTTTAATTCTTTTAGCCATAACTTTATGCTTAACACTCATTGGTTTAGAAAAAAAAAAAAAAGTAGCCAACATTTCAAAAAATAAAAAAGAAAGAAAAAGTATATAGAATGACGTAGATCTTCCTGCATTTCAAAAGAAAAGGTGATAAAATCAATTGCTTTAAAAAATGTAAACTTATCAACTTTCAGAAAATTTGCATCATAATCATATTTTTTTATAAAGGTGTTTGATTCAAAAGAAAGAAGATTATTAATCATACTTTTTATTTTTGATTAATTGATTATTACATTTGGTTATACAATATTTTCGAGTATCAAGAATGTAAGATTATTAATAATATCAAAATAAGGCTTCAATATTAAATAAATTACATACTATATCGATACCCACAAATACTTTTAACCACGAACCTTTTTTGGAAACCTAACTATGTTCGTAGTTAAATTTCTTTCTTTTTCCTTTTTTAGGAAAATAGATTCAAATTTTATTTTAAAGAAGAAATAATACATCAATCAACTTAATAAAATATTTCGATAATTTTTATATTTTTCTTGTTTTGCATACCCTTTTAAATGCACTTGATAACCAAATATACAATATGCGTGAATCCAAATAAATTTGTTTTGCCAAAATACATGACCACCACTAATTTCCCTTCCATAAAGAAAGAAAAATAAAATTTTAAGAAGGATTACTGCAAATAAAACTTGGAACAGAATTAAGCTCACTGCCATGCATAACAGATCTAGGAATTATAATTGGTGATGCAAATTAATAAATATGTACAATATTATGCATAAAAAAGGATATACATAAAAATTAATTCGTGCAATAAAGATGGACATCTATGCTTATAGTAATTTAGTTTACTTAAGTTTTTATTTCTGTTGAGTGTATGTTTTAACTTCATTTGAATTTTTTTAATGAAATATAATAATTAATGATAACTTTTGTATATAATTTTAATTTTTTTTAATTTTTTTAAATTAAAATATATTAAACAAATTTT